>CATIWJ010296151.1:0-35435 GCA_949640765.1 Croton laevigatus
TAATTAATTGAGATAGCTTAAGATAATTTGGTAGCGTAAGTAAGCAGTAATTAGTTCATTTTAATTGTATTTATTTAGTTGTCCTCTTTAAAGTATTCATGTTATTAATTAAATTTTAGTTTGGTTGTTTCATTTAGTTCACGTTTATGGCAAATTATGTTGGTAGGATATTTAAATGATATAATTGGTCTAGTTATATGGTTGATCACCCGTTAATTAATCTGCTTATAAATCATGACTAGAATTATTAAACTAATAAATTTGTATAATGTTTCATTAATAGTGTGTTTATATTGCTCTAGCAATGGTGTGGAGTTAGACAAGTAAATTATTTAGGTTATAGGCTTATTTATTATTTTATTTCCTTTGGTATATATTGCTGATTCCTACAAATAATATTGTTATTATAGTTTTGTTCCTTCTCTTTTATGGTTAGGGAAAGGAAGCCGCCAGATCAATTTTCTTCTTTTTAACAGTTGAATTTAGCTTTTGAAAATCTTCAAATACAAGAATTATAAGCAATGTATGCGTACAAGTTACAAAATACATACATATAAAATCTTAGGAGGAAGATTTTGAAACTACTTTATTTAGTTGAGCACAAATTGTAAATAATATCATCACCATTTTGACATTAAAATTATATTTGATAACAATAATTCAAACATTATTTCGTTTTGTCACATTTTATTTTTATTTCACAAAATATGTTTATATATATATATATATATATATATATATATGGATTTTTCCTTTAACAAGTAACAATAATGTGCATGTTCGTTTGCCTCTAAATTCAGAAGAACCGGTTCAATAATACTATCTCCGTTTTTCTCATATCTTTACATTCACTATTTCACCAATACCAATACAAACTAACTTTTCACAATACCAATACAGAAATAATAATAAACAATTACTAACTCTTTAAAAAATTTACTTTTTCACCAATACCAATAAAAAAATAATAATAAACAATTACAAAATTTACTATAAATGGAAATGTAAACAACTCAAAAAAACACCTAAAAACGGAAATGTAAACATATCATGAAAATGGAGGTAGTAGTGTTTTATGTATCGTATAACTTTTTGACTTCTATTGAAACGCAATTTCTAAATTTTTGTTATTTTGTGGCGACCGCATTACTTTAACTTTAAGCATTTGTTGAAGTGATTCATCAAACGCTAGACAATATAACCTAACGTTTTGTGTATTAAATACTTTTAATGAATTTTTTCATATTTGTTACGATAAATATGAGAATCTACATAACTATTCATGCATATCAAAATAACAATATTCAATTTATATATATTAAAAAACTTTTCAATTTTTCTAAAATACCTTTTCAATTAAAGAAAAATATGTTTTTTTTTTTTAGGAAATCACATTTTTTTTATTTGTGATTTGCACTGCGAACCAGGTAACTTCATGGGTATGATTATTTTATTTGTGGTGTGCTAATTGCTAATCAAAATAATATATGTATATAAGCCATTCTTTATATAAATATTCTTTCTTATTTCACTAGAGTATTCTTTCGCACTCTAGCCTTATTTGTGATTAGAAGACAAAGAAACTATATGTGATTGAATATGTGATTTATTTACTAAATAATTGTGATTGTTATATTTTTGTAGTTTGCGATGGTGTATCATATGGGAACAGAGGATATTTCTATTTGGTTCTGATTTTTTATTCTGAGGCACATTGCCTACTCTGTTTGATTCTAGTTTCTGTGGTTACTATAAGGATGTAATTCTATTCTGATTTTTGTGGTGAAATATGGGAGGAAGTGTAATCGATATATAGAAGGCCTGACATAGCATCATGTTTGAATTGTTTGAGATTGAAATTATTGTTATATGTGTATTGTTTTTGTAGTAGTGTTTCTCTGTCTCACATGAACTTATTAAGCGTCTATATATAACGTGTTGGAAGATGTGTGCTGATATTTTTGACTAACATATATGTGTGAAAGTTTTAGTAAATGGACAGCTCACCCATCTCTAAAACTCTCTTTTCTCTATAAATACTTATGCTTATGTATGTGTGAGAGATAGAGAGAAAGTGAGGGAGAGCTTTAGTGTAATCTGAAAATGAAGAAGAAAAAGAAGAAAAAATTCTGTTTTTAGTAAAATACTTACTCTTCTCTTTAGTCTCTCTTTTTCATTTCAATTTTTGGTTTTTATGTTTTCTTCAAGCTCTCTCAAAACTAACATGGTATCAGAGCCCCAATGATCTTTGAAGGGCCTGCAGTTGATGAAAAATCTGTTTTTGAAAAAAAAATATATTTGTCTTATGGCAGTTCTTAACTACCCAGAGTAAATCCTCTGTTTTTCTGATTTCTTGAAGTTTGTTGTGGGTTTGTTAGTTCTTTTAGCTGCTGTGTTTTGCTAGTATTATTGTTTATTTCCAACTCAAATGTTGAAGGCCATGCTCTATTTCTGAAATGAGCTACTTGTTTAGGCAACACAAAAGAGAAAAATTACTCTTGGTTAGCTCATCTAACGCTCAAAAGTTTGTTTTGTTCCCCCCTGTTTTTTCGTGACTAGAAAATTTTCAGCTCCTCAACTTTTGTTGCTCTTGCTCTTTGATCGACCACATGTCGTTAAACTGAAATATGATGAAAGGGACCAAGGCATGTCCATAAACTGTCGAAATGTTATGAGAGAGACCTGGGCACGTCTCTAAACTGCTTTGTAGGGACTAAACAAGTCCTAAAATTGTGGACCGGCATGTCGTAAATTGCGAACACTTGGAAGCAAGGATCGACATGTCCTTAAACTGTAAAACCATGCTTGAGGGACCAAGCAAGTCCTTAAAATGCAGAAATATACATTGCAAGAGCTGTTTTAAAAAAAAAATAAGTTTGGGTTTGAGGAAGAGGAGCCATGCTCTGTTTTTGAAGAAAAATGGAGTTACTGTGATGATGTCACGCATGAAGCTTCGAGGAATACAACAATGGAGATTTGAAGTTTAGCAAAAATATCATCAAGGGGGAGTGTTGGAATATGTGTGCTGATATTTTTGACCAACATATATGTGTGAAAGTTCTAGAGAATGGACAGCTCACTCATCTTTAGAACTCTCTTTTCTCTATAAATACTTATGCTTATGTATGTGTGAAAGAGGAGAGAAAGTGAAGGAGAGCTTCTGTAAAATCAGAATCATGAAGAAGAAAAAGAAGAAAAAATATAAGTTTGTTTTTTAATTTTCCCCTTCTCTCTGTTATACTCTATTTTATGTTATTGTTTTCTGGTTTGTTCTTGTTTAAAATGTTTTGCTCTCCAAGCTCTCACCTCCAACACTCCTGCATCTGCTGATATGGCTGAACCGAATAGAGTGTTGAGTCTGGATTGAGGGAATCAATGATCTTAATATTGCTTTCATTTGATTTGTTTCCTTATTCACCATTATTCAACAATTGTTGACATGGTTTAGGCTAGGACTAGTAACCAAATCGCTTTTTGGTCCTATTGAATTACACTTGAATAGCGATATTTTGAGAGCTATTTTTATTGGTACCAGAGCAAAATTTTATGGCTTGACAAAACTGTAAAAGTGAGATAGGAGAATTCATTTACTCAATAACTTGCTGAATATTTATACAAGGTGCTGACAAAACTGTAAAAAATATTTGTGCCATAGCTTATTGATTTGCCCTAGTCAATGTTGGTTCAAAAGGTTAATACGAACTATTTAACTGACAATATAAAGAGCAACAATTGGGGTCAGCTCGTAACAAGTTGTGACACCCCCTCTTTTGTATTTTTATTTATCTATTCAATACCGAAGTCAATTTAAGTGAATCACAGCTTATAAAATTTAACTCTTTATTATAAATTTCACATAACTACAACGATTCTAATTATTTTATATAAAATTTATAATACTAGTAAAATTCTGCAAACTGAAACCTACTAAAATTGATATCAGAATTGAATATGATACAATTTAACATTTGATTTGAAAAAACACGTTAAGAAAAAATAATTTGGGGCCGCACTTTGCTTTGTCTCTCACTTTGTAACTTTACTCCAATATAAAAAACATGTCCAAAAAACTACTTAAAAATTAGTTACTGATGCCAAAACTTCCAATGATTTTACAAACCCATTTAATTCCTACTACACGTACGAACCAATTTTAAAAACATTAAAAAATGATGAATAGGCTGATTGATTGTCTTATTTTCTATGAAGATGGTAGGATTAATAGGTCTTTAGTTCAAAATCTGTCGACCATATTGTTCGCATCAATTTGGTACGAATGAGAGTATTATTCTTATTATATAGCACACAATATTATTTAGTCTATTAAATTATTCCACTATATAAAAAAGTTAAAAAATGAATATAATACAAATTAAGTTGAGGACTATGTCCTTCTTTTCACCTCCAGTAATTAAATTTTAATTTCAGTATTGCATACATACGTGGAAAGCACCAAACTAAAACTGTAGTTTTTCTTTTGATTTGGGAAATGTTTTTGGGTGCTAGTAGCAATATGGGCTACTGCACTTTGTTTTTTTTCAATTTTTGTTTTATTTTTTTCAAATCAAGGGTTAAATTGTATGTATGCAGCTCTTAAATTAATTTTAGTGGGTCTCAATTTACGGAACTTGAGTTTGAGTTTTCAATTTTACAGAAAAAGTTAGAACCGTTGAATTCATAACTTTTTTATATGACTTCAACATGCAGAGTCAAATTATAAAAACTATGACTTACTAAAAGTAATCTCGAAACTATATAAATACAATTCGACTTATACAATTCGACACTTGATTTGAATAAAATAATATAAAATAAAAGTGAAAAGAGAAAAAAAAACAAGGGGCAGTATCACTTGGTGCTACTCGCACCCACTATTATTAGCATTTTGATTTAAGGCCATCTTCAACCCTCAATTTCAATTTTTTACACCAAAATGGAATTAAACACTAAAATGACGCAAAATTACTTTAATAACACCAAATGAAATATTTTATTTATATTCTTCACTTATTAATACTATATTAATTTTCCTATTACTTTAACACTATTACTAGTATTATTTATTTATTTCAATAAAAACAACTAAATTTTGAAAAAACAATAATAAAATGTTAAAATTTAATATTGCCACATGAACAGTTATACGGCAGGTTTAGCATGCCATTGTTCACTATACCGCATTTTTTCCATAAGATTGAGGCTGCATTGAATCAAGATTTCGCCAAATCTCATGTGTTTGACACTGGGACAGGAGATGAATTGACCTAAGTATATTGGTTTCAAATGGGTGTACATTGACGGGAGAAGAACTATTTATCATTAGTGTTTTTGGGTTTTGATACATATTTTTAGGCCCGGCTAATAGATGTGCAGTTCGGCGCCCATCGCACATGGCCCACAATTGAAGAAGGACCCTTTTCTCAAAAAAAAAAAAAATTATTATCACAAACACTACACGGACACACACTTCTTTCTTTCCTACTTTCTTATTTTTGTGATCAAAGAAAGCTTTCCCTTACCACACAGGGTCGTACCACCGCGCAGGTGTCATTCTACCTCCCTTCCGTTAACATTGTAGAACTTTCCGATAAAGCACCCTCTTCCAGCACTTTAGATATTAATTGATATTCTATCTGAAATAGGAAGCTATAGCTAGAAATCACAAGATTAAAGGTATTTTAGACAACGTTTCCCTTACCTAGTTACCTTACCACCGACTGTACTTCTGGTGTTGAATGGTTTCTATAGCTTTTGTTATTGATTCTTTTGTTGTAATTATGTTTGGCATTGGCATGTGAGATTGCATTTTATCATTTCTGAATTCGTGACTAAAATTGAGTAATTATGACTCAAACCTTTAGCTTGAAGATGAGAGATGAGCATATTTTAAAATAAAATATTCATTTTGTAATTGTAATTTATTGTTCTTGAAGAAAAGGAATTGATGGGTTAATTAGGATTAGTGATTAATTTACTGTATTATAATCTTGTTACTGGTATAGTTTAATCATTCTTGGACATGTTTAAGTTGATAATCTTGATTAAATATTGAATTTATAGCACAAATTAATGCTGCAAGAGTAATAAAAAGACATTAAATTTATAGATACAAGTTGGTACAATTGTTCTTTGCAAGGAACTTCACAAATTTGTGCGACGGCCCTGCATAGTATAGCATACAAAGTTTTTTTTTTGAAATTACGGCCACCGACGTCGTATATAAGTAGAAATGATCCAAATAAATGAAATAAAAAATAGAAAAATAATGTGCATTGACGGTAGAAGAACCATGTATCATTGTTGTTTTCAAATATCATAGCACCAATCAATATTACTTAGTTCCTCCAAAAAAAAAAATCAATATTAATTATTTTATTATTATTATTATTATTATTATTTTGAAAGGAATTAATTAGTTGACAGTTACACATTTAAGAGATGAAGGTCATAATAGTCAAACAAAAAAAGATAAATTAGAAGAAATGAAACAAAAATTGCAGTAAAGGGTGCGAATTTGAATCTGCAAAGTTGTTTAATTTAGCTAAAACGACACCTTCATGTATAAAATTTTGGCAAAACAACAGCTCAATGTCGCTTTCCTATATCAGACTCCCCTTCTATCTGTAAAGAAAAGCAAAGAAATTTACTCTTCTTTCTTTTCTTTACTTGAACCTGTGGCCATAGATAGCACAAAGAAAGAAAGCCCTATAAATAGGTTAGAGAGAGTGAAGTCTAAGCAGCTTGGCTTTCTTTGGGATTCGAAATTTTCCGAAAGCTGAACTTGGCCGGAAACTATAACTCAGGTCTGTGCTCATTTCTTTCATCTAAAAATACCATTGTTTCATTGTATAAATATATATGCATGTTTTTTTTATTTTGGAACAGAATCTTCTCCTTTACCCTAGATCAACATGTCTTCTTCCTTCTCTTCTCTCCATTTTTGTCAGTGCTCTCGTCCTCTAAATATATATATTTTTCTTCTTACAACACCATTCCTTTTCAATCTTCTTTCCATTTCCCAGAAAATTGTTTTGTTTTTTGCCCTTTTTTTTTCTTGGTTATTTGATGTTATTTCTTTCTTCAATTTTCCACCTTTTCGATCTTCAGCTGATCAGGACTATAATTCTACCGTTAATTACTGTTTTAGAAACAGAAAGAAAGAAGCTGTTTTTAGAGAGAGAGAGAGAGGGAGGGTGGGGGGGGAGGGGGGTAGTTTGATCTTCAGGAGTCTTCTTGGGTTGATCTGTCGAGTTGATCGGATGAAACTACGTAGTCAAGCATGATCAATAAGAAAGTTATGAAAAAGAAAAAAGACATGAGCTGATCTGATTTTTTTTTTTTTTTTCGTACCCATTTAGCTTTCAAATCCATCAATGTCTTGTGGGTGGCTTACATCCATTTTTCTCACGTTTCTCTCCAACTTAACCTATGTCATTCTTCAAAGATTAGATTTCTTGCACCTTTCTTTGTGATCGTGGATTTCAATCTTCATTTTAATGCAGATCTGTTTTCATTCAATCTCAGCCTTTTGAGAAATATATGTACTTTTTTTTGCCCTAAAAACATGAAGAAAAAATAAAGAAGAACTAATAAATATCTTGCTTCATAGATCCATAAGACAGTAGTCTTAAATATCTTTACAGACAGATCAAGACCCATTGTAAACACATCTTGACCTTAATAATTCAATTTGTTTAACGTAAGTTAATTACGTGGAAGTGTTGTTGTAGGTAGACATGGGAAGAGGAAAGATCGAGATCAAGAGAATAGAGAACACCACGAATCGTCAAGTGACCTTCTGTAAGAGAAGAAATGGACTGTTGAAAAAAGCTTATGAATTATCAGTTCTTTGTGACGCTGAGGTTGCTCTCATCGTCTTCTCCAGCCGCGGCCGCCTCTACGAGTACTCCAACAATAAGTAATTGTTAACTACTGCTTAATCTTTCTTTCTTAGATTCTTTAAAATTTTTTTAATAATTATTTAAGATCTATATATAAATTGTCTTGTTTTGTTTCCATTTTGGTGTTGCAATAAGTCCCAGAAAGATGACATAATAATTGGATTTTCTGATACAGAAAGAAAATGGTGTTCTTCTCTTTCTTATTTTAGCTCTAAATCTTTCTGTCTGTTTGTCCTTTCTCAAATCCATCCATGAACCATTTTTTTACAGACAAACTGGTAAGGCACTCCATATCCCTCTAGCTAGGGTTTCTAGATTTTGCCATTTTGATTGGCGCGTGAATTCAACTTCTCCCTCATTTCATGCTGATTATTCTTCTTGGAAAGAAAAGAAAAGAAAAGAAAGAATTGTTTTCCTTCCAATTTTCTATATGTTCAAATCTAAGATTCAGTAAGTAAAATCTTCAGTTTCCTGTTTTTCATTGTCTACATATATAGAGTTTCTTTGGTCTTCTGTTTCCGTTTTCAGCTTTCAAAGTAATTTCAGTTTCCGAAACCAAATCTACAACTTGAGTTCTCTTAATCCCAAGAAGATTGCTTTTCTGCGTTACTCAAGTTCTTTCTGCTTTACTCTTCTTGTGTTTTGAATTGACCATAAATGAAGCTTTTGCAATAGTACAGAGAGAGAGAGAGAGAGAGAGAAGAGGTGCTCCCTTTGTTTCTGGCCGCTAGGGTTTTATTCTCCATTTTCGTGACAGAAACTCAGCTGCTACTGTAGCTATGAGACACCTTTTTATATTTTCAATGCCCCTGAGTGTTGGTTGACTTCTCCAACCGTCACAGAAATTCTTAAGATCTTACTACTACTCTTTAAAAAAAAAAAAAAAAAAAATCTCTATTCTGAAATCTTAAATTCTTATTAGTAATTAGCATTTTATTTAATTAATTCCATAATAAATTGTAAGTTTTTCCAAAAAGAAAAATGTAATTTTAATTTTGATGATATATTTAATTTTAATGTTAACTAAAATTAATTGTTTCAAAATATGACTATTTATTTACTTCCAATATAATATAATGATAGTTTTTATTGTTTCACAAAAATTACAAAGTATATTTATTTTTAATTATAATATATAATTTAAATTATTTTCTAATTGGAAGAAAATTAGTTTTAATTTATTTTAATACAAATTATATTTATGTCTTTTTTCATTTATAATAATATAGTGTTTAAAAAAACATTAAATGTAAATATTTCAATAAAAATGAGATTTAGCATCAACTTAAAATTTAATATATTTTGTATATAAAAATTATTTTACTCAATAAAAAAATAATTAGAAAATTTTATGAAAAAAATATTATTTTTGTTTAAAAAGAATTTTAATTAATTATATGATTCAATAGTTAGTATTATAGTTTTACATATTATAAATATTTAATAATATAATATAATTATGATATTATGGTGTAAACGTATTCATAAAAAATATTATATGATTACGAAAATTAACAATAATTGTTAAAATTTAAAATAACTGATTAAAAAATTTTTCAAAATCCTTTCACGCAGTTATAATATAATACTGATTTCAATAAATAACATATTATATTATTTGTAATTGTGCAAGTGCTATTAAAGTTTACTTTAAAAAAATTAAATTCACAAAGAAAATTCTCTTAAGTTTATTTGTTATTTTAATTTTTATGTACTTCTTTTATGAGGCAAATATAGATTAACATGGAGCATTATATATTTATACTAAAATCTTATGCTGTTCTAAAACGCTAAGTTCATTTTAAACACTAAATATATACATATCCAATGCAGTATAAAAACAACTATCGATAGATACAAAAAGGCTTGTTCAGATAGTACAAACACAAGCACTATAACAGAAATTAATGCTCAGGTAACTTTTTAAATATATTTTCCTTGTTTCTATATATATATATATATTTTATATGAAATTTATTTCATTATAAACTAAAGTTTATTGTTCATTTTGCTTAATAGCATGCAGCATTGCTTATTGAAAAAACAAAATACAATAATTCAATTTTAACTAATTTTTTCTTGACTATGTGGTGGCCTTCAACAAAGTATTACCAACAAGAATCTGCAAAACTGCGACAGCAAATCCAAATGCTGCAGAATTCAAACAGGTATTTTCACATATTCTAGTAGTAAATGGTTACTTAGTTATGTACTATTCTTGAAACCATAACATGGTTGTAGAGGAAGCCCAATTTCATTTTGAGGTTTAATTTGTAGGCATCTAATGGGCGACTCCTTGAGTACCTTAACTGTGAAGGAGCTAAAGCAGCTGGAGAATAGGCTTGAACGAGGCATTACTAGAATCAGATCTAAGAAGGTGAAAATTATTATATTTATATATAATAGCATCTTGTCCCTATTAAAGGCCACCCTATGCCTCCATTTCCATTATCTTCTGTTTCCACATTCTTCAATCAATTACTAGCGAATGGTACCAACTCTATGGTATAAATTTGCTTTGACATTAGCAACCAAATTAATTACAAATCCCCCCTACCCCTCCCATTAAAGAGTATTTTGTATATTTGTTATATATATTCTGATTTATTTTTCATGCAATACCATATAATGTATATGTTTTTGTAGAATTTAGAGCTTGTTCTCTAATTTTATGCTTCTGGTGCTCTATTGTACAGCATGAATTGTTGTTGGCTGAAATTGAATACTTGCAGAAAAGGGTAATTTCTATGTTGCTCTCACTTTTCCGTTTATATATATTAGAAATCTGTTGTATTAAAATTGTGCATTTTGATTGCAGGAGATCGAACTGGAAAATGAAAGTGTTTGTCTTCGAACCAAGGTAATATGAGAGTGCCATCCCCATTAGTGTTGATAAAATTATTTGTTATTAATAATCATGCACAATAATTGAAGGCAGGTCTAATTCAAATTAATTAATGTCTATCTAAGTACGTTACTCTTTCTGCTTCCTAACATGTAAAAAAATAACGATTGAAAAACTTCAGATAGCAGAAGTTGAGAGGCTTCAGCAAGCAAATATGGTTACTGGGGCAGAGCTGAATGCAATTCAGGCACTAACCTCTCGCAATTTCTTTGGTGCCCCAATCATAGAGAGTGGCGCTGCTTACTCTCACCCTGACAAGAAGATTCTCCATCTTGGGTATGCAATATTCTCATTAGATTCTTGCATTTGATCCTCTAATATCGAAACATTAATTCATATTATTTGCATGTTAATGCAGGTAGGTAAGCAGTACTCATGCCAAGTAGACTATGCTGTTTTTATGTATTTTGAAATCCTAAAAATAAGATACAGAAACTCTAGTATCACTATGTGTGCGTTTGCGTACAATTAAAACAGAAGATGGTGTTCATGTACGGCTCTTGCAAGCTACTGCCTGCCTTACAGAACTGGCCATGTCGTCCTCTCCAGAATTAAAAATTTGTTCTTTTGTATGGATTTTATGTAGCTTATTATTTAGAACTGTAACTAGCTTAATCACTGACTTGCTATCCAAGTTCAGTGATTATGCTAGTTTTCTGAATTGTTATTTTGACTGAATGAATTCTATATTTTATAATTATTATACAAATTGAACTTATCCATTCATGTTCTTTCAATAGATTAATGATCTTGCTACTTGTACAAAGCACAAACACTCGGTGGGCATAAATAATCAGTCCAGCGTCGCATGTGTAATCCACGCTTCACGCAACATTTTCAATTGAGTTTTTTTAATTTTTTTAACTAAAATATTCATATTTCATTGATGGAAAAGGAGTACAATATTTAATTCCAGATTATTGCAAATAGCATTCAGATTTAGAAAGAAAAAAAACAAAGAAAAATACATTGAAAGAATCCATATCTTTATATCTGGAACCATCAACTTGACTGGTACTCTTGAAATCTCACCATTTAAATGAGACAAATGAATGATATTCCAACACAACCTAATGGTGTTCTTCCCTTCAAAGCCTAATCTTCACCTACTGAAAGTTTATACGATAAATATTCAAAAATACCTTAGATTGAACCCCAAAGCACAGGACTTCAGTTAAAAAAGGATCTCACGAAAAACTTGCATATCTATCCATGGAAAACCCCTAAATGAAAAGGGAACATAGCCCCAAAAACGCCCTAGAAGCAGAGGGAAAAAAAAAAGGGATAAAAGACAGGAAAATACACTGAAAGAAAAAGAGGGGCTGCTGCCACCAGCAATAACCACCGGCAGCAACCAAACAGAATCCAGGAAGGCTGTGCTTTCTAAGGGGAAGAGAGAAAGTTCAAGAGAAGAGAGGAAAATTCCACCATACTTCCAATTGAATTTACAGTCTTAAGGAATACTTGTCAAAATACGAAAAATAAATAAATTATTATATGGAATTATAACGACATGAAATCCAAATTATTTTATGCATGCTGAAAAAATATTTGTGCATCCAACTCTCATTCAGTCAACATCAGCAACAATAGATGTCCAACTGTTAGAAAACAGAATCTTACATACGCTATATATGGGTATCTAAATCCTTAAGCCAAATAACTGTAAATATTTATACACAGGACTTTTCAAAATAAACATCCAATCTCAGTACTTTGCAGCGAGAATTTGATAAATCAAAAACAAAAGATTAACAGAACAGCCCAATATTTTCAGCATATCTTTGTGTAGGGAGAACTGCATCATAGAATATTGCATCGACCGCTTTCAGCCTGTCTCAGGAGATCCTGGGTCTCCTTTTGAGCTCTTTCCAAATTCTCTCTAAGCCGGAGAATTTCATCATTTGATTTTTTTTGAGCTAACTGTGCAACCTCTTCTGCTTGAAGTCGGGCAGCAAGCTCCTCTGCTAACTGCTGCTCAAGTCTACTTGTTGTCTCTCTAAGCCTAGACTCAACCTATTAGCATACAGGGAATTCCAATGCAGTCAATGAATTAAGTAGCAGCAACATCACAAATACTATCATAATATGACAGAAATAAAGCTAACAAGAGGATTATATTTAGCTGTGAAACAAAATTATAGGTTTTAGTAAACGAACATAATGCAAGTTGAAACATAATTGCAAATTTAATACTTTCAGCTACAAAAGTTTAATGCAATCAGCATTAAGGAGGTGAAGACATTTACTTGTAAGAAGGAACAAACATTTGAAAAATTCTCCCATTTATTCGAATAGTAGATGAAATAAGCAGGCGAATAGCCAAATACCAAATCCTTTGTACAGATAAACAATCAACCCAAAATCCAAACTGCAATGAAATTTTACCCAATGCACAATTAGGACGAAAATGTAAAAAACATCGTAGAAATGAAGGGTCAAGTGAACAAGACAGCAAAAGTTAACTAGAAAAGACATCGATTTTCTCGTCTAGACATCTACAAATAAATACAGATATCAATAAATTAGTTTTGAGTGATACTGAGAAGCCAAAACTATGAATCTCGACTGCTATTACTTGTGCATGAATCAATCTGAATTTGTATACACACATTCAGGATAAGTGTTCAACTATAGGCTATAGCACAAATATGTACAGTAAGATTTCTTGGACAAAAGATGTAACTGTATAAACTATTCAATAGAACCACATATCTGCAGCTGCAGCATAGCCCATACACATGGGAATTATGATATAAACATATAAGCTCAAACCAATAGAAAAATTAGCATTTGTGAATATTGTTTACAAGAAAACTAGATGTAAGCCACATGCACAAATAGACCAATACATGTTGTAAGCCTCATGCACAAATAGAACGATACTAGTGTTTTGTTAAAATGTACACCAATAAATAGCCAGACCACATCCATTTCACTTCTTACACATCATTCATCACATGAAAACTGCTTCTGAATTAAAGAGCAGCAGAACATTAGAAAAAAAAAGCCTCCAAAAGAAAAACTTTCCAATCAGGAGAAAATGAAAATAATGTACTAGACAAGCCACCATGTTAATTCACATTTGTATTATAAGGATTAAAAAAAGAAACAACGATAATCGAATTCCCCCAAAACAAAATGCATAAACATGACAAAAACATAGCTTACCATCTCAGTTATTCGTTTTAGTTGTTCTTCATATGACTTGTGCATCTGCTCCTTGAGCTCCAATATCTCTCGTTTAGAATATCCTTCCAGGGAATCAACCTTTTCTTGTTGATCACGAAGTTTCATTGCTCCTTCCTGTGCAATCAATCAATTAAATGGCAATGACAAATAAACAAATAAAATGAGCAAAGATAACAAGAACACTCACCTTCACCTCGGCAAATATCTCATCGGTATATGGTTGTCCACCATTGTTTGACATGACCATATTTACAAGGAAAAGCAGTTGTTGAACCTGTTCCTCTCTCTTAAGTTCATCTTTAGTTTTGTTATCAAAAAGCATAAGTCTATTCTTGCAGAGATTAAGAATTTCCTGCATAGGTTTTACAAATCACTAAGATACTAATGTCCTCCTCAACTAACTCCCTCATAATTTTTAGAACATACAAAATAAAATACAAAATAAGTTAAAACTCAGTTTCAAACAAAGAAACCAAAAACTAGCAAACTTAATTATTAAATTGGCAAATTCCACTTCAGAATAATGATTCAGAAATAACCTTCAAAGGCTGAGGACATTCACGACCTAGATAATCTTCTAACGTCTCTTCATTATCTTCAAGTTCATCTCCTCCGGTGAAGACTACAATCATGTAATCAAATATCTTGCTTCCAAACAAAGTCTGTAAACTGCGTAGTGCAGCTTCCTCTTCTTGGGAAAAGCGTGTTCTAACTGAGAATACAACCAGGACTGCATGGATCCCATCCTTTGCCATATTAATACACTTGACAATTTCTTTTCCAACAAATTCAGATTCAGCAGAAAAATCAAAAAGTCCTGCATTTTTGTATTTATATATTAGTTTCTTCAGATCATTGATATAGGGAAAGCACTCCCAAACACCCAAATCCACATCATCTTGTGCATACCAGGAGTGTCGATGACATTGACAATTTGACCATCTGTCATCACAGTTCGCTGTAATTCACAAGTGCCAGTAACACCAGATGAGCTAGCCCTAGATTTGAAGGCCTTCCTTCCAAGAATACTGTTTCCTGTGGCACTTTTGCCATTCCCCGTACGCCCAACTAATACCACTGTGCGAACCCCTCCATTGGACGGTGAAGCAAACTCCCAGTCGTCATCTATTGCACTTCCACCCATTATGCAAGATCAGGTAACCTACAAACCGAAATATTCTAAGACAACAGAGTTTCACAAGTCTAGTGGAAACATATATTTAAACCATAAATGTTCTGGTATCAAATTAAGCTTCACCAACTTCTAATTAATAAGAAAGACAACAGAAAATCCAATTTTAATCATAAAACAAGAGGGTAAGGCAGAGTAATGTAATATTGATGGGTTGTTTGGGAAGCATGTTAATTTAATAGTAATTTGTTTTGGATGTAATCTCAGTGGTTAATAATCCCCCTAAACAACCATTTTTCCAACCCCTCAATTTGGGGTGTTGAGAGGGTAATGTAATATTCATCAGTTTGTTCTCCTTATTTTTTAATAATGAGATCCAATATTACATTCCATTCAAACAAATTATCCTTATATTACTATACCCTACTTTACACTACATTCCATTACTTTAATAACCCCTCAGCTGACTCCATCCAAACAAAGGGTAAAAAGACTCAGCGGAACACATTCACCTAGAATTTTAAATGAACAAATAATATGGGAGATAATTGAAATAACCATGCACATTAAGAACTCAAGCAAAATCAGCATAATAACACTTACAAATTTCGAATTGCGAGCTCTAAAACAAAATCTGGTATCAATTAAATCGGAAACCCTAATTGATTCTACTGATAGATTCAAAAAGTTAAGCCATATGGTTTTTCCTTTTTACCCTCTACATAACAACAAAACAGAGGAACAAAATTAAAATAATGTAAAGAGAATCCAATCCTTTACTGGATTGAAGTGATCAACAAGAACACGGCGATCGTAATGTTAGAATCTTACTTGAGATGAAGAATTTGTGCGAAGCAGAGATAGCGAAAGGATATGGAGACTTCTACTGCCAGACTTCCACTGCAGCCTTCTTGTCGTGCACTGGAAGACATACTGATTCATTCTAACAGGACTCTATATCCAATATTCATCCACGTCAACGCCGTAGCAAATCTGAACCGTTGAAATTCGAGAATTTATCGTATCAAAGCCAACCGCTTAGGTTTACCCGCTTTATAAAAGTCCCAACGAGTTCAGAACCGTGCTCATTATAATATTGATAAATAATTTTTTTTTTTTAGTATAATTGGTAAATTACAATTTAATTATTAAGAAAATTATAAATTTTTAGATGATTTTTTTATTTTTGATATTTATTATAAAAATTATTCAAATTAATAATAATTTAAAAGTTGTAATAATAGCAATTTTTTCAAAATAATAGTGCAAATTTTGATATATGTATTTAATTAATATTATATATTTTAAATATTAAATAAATATATTTTTATTTAAAATATTAAAAATCACTTTCAAATAAATAAATTTCATAAAATTTTATATAATTTATTTATAAATTTCATATTTATAAAAAAATTTAGATTAATTATTTAAATATATTAAATTTATTTACAAATAAATTTTTCTCCAATGAATTTTAAAATTATAATAAATATTCATATTTATTTTTATTTATAATTTAATATGTATATTTATTTGAGAATATAAATATATATATTTATTTGTAATTACATATATTTACCTAAATTATATATTTATAGTATATATAAATATGAAAATGGGTTTATATTTATATATAATTGTCTAAAACGCTCTTATAAAAATTAACTTGTTAATGATATTATTGTTTGAGTCTTTTGGTGATAAAAAATTATCATTATTGGCAATGCTTTTGCGAAATTTGATTAAAAATTAAAATAATACAACAAGAACTAAATCAAACTTTTTTAAAAATATACAAATAAAATAGTTAAATTTTTAAAAATTCATAGTCTCATTTTTCCTTTATTACATCTATTATATAAATTGACAAAAAAAAAAAACGTAATCAACAACTAAAATACGATTTGATTGTAAATAAAATTTTCCCCATTATTCCAAAAATAAAATAAAATTTGACCAATTTTCGTTCCAAAGTAATTATTTCAAATTAATAATAATAATTTTGTTGATTTAATATTCTCTCCCCGAGAAAAATAATATTGGAATTTGAACATTTGGGACAAAAATAAAATTAAAATGAAAAAAAAAAAAAAAATTGCGGGCGTTGGAGTCGAGTAGACGCTCTTGGTAATCAGTTGGAGACTTGATTGCTTGAGAGCGCAGAAAAAGGAAGAGAAGTCATCTGAACTGAAACAGGAGATACTGATGATGAAGAAGAAAGAGCCTTCTCAAAGGACAAAAGTAGTTATTAGACATTTGCCTCCTTTTCTCTCCCAATTTCTTCTCTTTTCTCAAATCGATCATCTTTTCTCTCAGCGGTATAGCTGGTTCCGGTTTTACCCTGCAAAGTTCAGGTTTCATTATTCTTTAAGTTTCATTTTCCGTTTACCTCTTTACCTATTTTCTGATTATTTCATTGTTCTTTGGAATTTGGCGTTTGATTTAAATTTTTTACAAATTTACATATCCTAAATTTAGTTACGACTTTTAGTATAATTTGTTACAGTCAGAAGCATCAAAGATATTCTAGAGCTTACATTGATTTCAAGAGTCCAGAAGATGCTGTGGAGTTCTCAGATTTCTTCAATGGTCATACCTTTTTAAATGAGAAAGGTACTTGAGAACTTGTGGTTGATCTCTCATTCTATGTTTTACTAAGCAAATAAGCTATTTTGAGGTTCGCTTAGTTTTATTCTATGAGCAAGTGCTGCTTTTACGGAGTGAAATGGTTGTTATCTTCATCTGTTATGCCATTACTAGGATGTTATTGAATTTTTTGCAATTTAGAATGTAGATTGATTTGAAGCTTGAATCTGAAAATTCTTGCTGTCACTGAAGGTTCTCAATTCAAGGCCATTGTTGAATATGCTCCTTATCAACGTGTTCCAAGGCCTTGTAGTTTTAAAGATGCTCGTGAAGGGACAATTTACTATGGTACTATTTCTTTTATTTTTTTCATGCCTGAGAAAAGAATATATGTGAAGTTTTGAGTACTCTAGTGCTGTATAAGAACGTATGTTATTTTGTACACTTTTATTTTTCTGCCGTTGACTTACATTTTAATGACGATATATCTTCTTAAAACTAGATCCTGATTATCTGGAATTCCTCAAACTTATTGCAAAACCAGTTGAGAATCGTCGCGGTGCTGAAATTCAGTTGGAAATAAAGGAAGCAGAGTTACCTGGTTTGTTCATGTGTCCACTTGCCTTTTCATATTATAATGTATCACATCATTAAGCATTTTTAATCACCGGAATGTCAGGAAATTATTCATCAAAGTATCTCTCATAAATATGTTTATTTATTCCACAATAAACTTCTCCAGCTGCTGTGAAAGAATCTCCAATTACAACCCCCCTAATGGAATATGTTCGTCAGAAGCAAGCTGCTAAGGATGGACATCAGGTGTGTTGCATTTTGTCCTTTTTCTAGATCATTACTTCCAATTTAATACATGTATATCAAGTTGTTAACCTCCATCCCGAGTCGCCTAATTTGTCCACCCAAAGCACTCACTGCAATCTAGATTGTGAATTGGTGTTTTGGGTGCATCTTTGCAGTGAGTTTTGCAAGATAAGAAATTTATGAACTAAAAGTTTCAATTCATAATTTTTATAATTTTGTTTCTTCATACAATAATTTCTGCGTCCAACCATCAGCATTGGTGGTTCTGTCTGAAAGCGGGACTGCCAATCCTGTGTTTTTGTTTCACTTGAACTCTCAATTTGCTCAAGATTTCAGCTATTAATAGTTTATTATCGATTCGATTGCAATTTTCAAATTTACCAAGAACAAGACCTTTTTTTTTTTTTTCGACAAGACCAAGAACAAGACTAATCACTTGTTTTTTCCATTTTTTCTTTAAGCAATTTTACTTTGTTTTTTTTTATTTTTCTTTTTATCAATTCTGATTTCTACAAATTTCATCCCAATGGTCCTTTTTTTTTCCCCTGAATGTTTTGTTTCGTGGTAAGATGTAAGTCCATATAGGAATTCTGCTGCAATTAAAATATAAATATTGGCAGTAGTGGCTACTCAAAATGTATCCATCATGGAGGACTTTTTGCTCATTTTTTAGTAGTAGTAATAGTGCAACTGTCATACAACTATTACTCCTTTAGATTGTGTGGAAGTTGTCAACGAATTGACAGCTCTAGTAAATATTTTTGACATTGGTCATTCAACTAATACTATTAACCAAGCTAACTGGTTGGTTACAAACTAACTAGGAGAATAAATTATCTCTGAAGTTCAATATCACAATTATCCTCATTTCTAAAATCACTTTGGGAAAATGTTTCTCGGAGTGGCAGTATAGTTTCTAATATTTTTTCATGTTGACTTTATTTGCAAAAATGATAAATAATTGATTTTTGAAGTTCTGTTCAATGATAGGGTGCATCAGCTGCTGTCAAGAATAATAAAAGAACTGGAGAATCTATTGACAAACATGGATCAAGTGCTACTAAACATGGTGCTCAAAGGAAAAAGGTACATCCAAAATCATGTTTTTGATATTCCTTCAAGTAAAATTAATAGTGTTGAACTTTAATGTGATTCAGAATTTGTAATGTAGCAGTTGTGAAGTGCTGCATTTTTTCTGGAGAAGTTTCACGTTGCATGATATTGTTTACTGTTTGCCTTCTTTGTGGCATATAATGTTATTAAAAGAGCAATAGTTTATTTATACTGTCTATTTCTGATTTTTCTGTTCATTCTTTTTATTGCATTGCTTGTCAGAAAAATTTACATTTCATGGGGATAATTGGTATCTTCTTATTTTATTACCCTATTTATCTGACTTTATGTTCTAAAGGGCAGCACAAAGAATTCAAACCAGAAGAGCAAATCAGTTAGCGTTGCAGCACCTAATGGAGAGGATCAACCTGCTACTCTAAATGGAAAAGAGATATCACGAATTGTTTCTGGCAAGCGTCTAGGTTACTCTATACATCAATGATCCTATTTGACTTGGTGACTAAGTCTGCATGTGCATTGTTTAGTTCGTGAGAATTCTGCTATGATTTCTTGTATTTTAGCGCGTTATTGACCAAGTGTAGTGTTAAGATAACTAAAAATGTTTTGTTTATCTACCAATGATATGAGGTGGTTTTTGAATGTGGGTTTAGAATTATATTCTCAAATGAAAAAAGTTTTAAACTCTTAGAAATCTTATTTACCATACCAAGCATTTTACAATACATGGAATTTTGATTGCTAACATTTATTTTTTATTTTATTTTCATGTTGGCAACATTATAAGACATGCAAGCATCATTATCAACATGAAATTCGGGTATATGTTTAAGGATCTCTTTTTGCATTCTTATGTTTTCCTTATGCAGCCTCCAGCGTCAAAAGGCATGTCTCAACATCTGCTTTTACTGGGGATTCTGGAAAGAAAAAGCTTCATAAAGGGAAAGAACGTGAGATATCTGTAAGTTCTTTTTATCCTTTTCCTTTCTCCTTGCTACTTCATTGATAATCTATTGTATTTGTTGCCTTACACTGTTACAGAGATTAACACTCTTAAACACCGCATGCTTGGTCATGACTAAACACGTTGTCTTTTCTGATTCAATCAGTAATGTTAGTGTTACTACAGGTGTCCAGGGTTACGTTGCAAGAGCCTGGAAATTCTGCTGTTTCTGCTTCTCATAAACAAAACAAGAAGTTTAAACATGATGAAAGGCTGATAAAGGGAAACCCGTCAAGTAATGAAGCATGCAAAAGTAAATCTTTGGCTTCCATAACTCCCTGCTTCAAATTTCAAAATTCAAACTTAGCGAATAATAAGCCATTGTCTCGGCCCACGAATAAACTTGTTGGTTCTAATGATCGTCTGCCTAGTAGTGAAACACTTGCATCTACGTCTAACTGTGATATAAATCGGATTTCTGATGACAAGTTCTTGACAAGAGACACTCACAATTCAGCCTTTTCTAGTGGGAAACGAGAGAAAAATACCAGAAATGATGACAGGCCAAATCACGGTGGGTTGACTTCTCTTAGTCATTCAGATGTTCAGTGTCATATTGAGCAATTTACAAATCCTTGTTGCACACTGGATTGCGTTCTTGTTCTATTAAAGATGTGGCAGTGTGCTTCATAACATGAATGCTGCTGTTTACTAGTCTTCAAAACTAGAATATATATATATATATATATAGATCATTGGTGAATAATGGTCAGCATTTCATCTATATAGGGACTGTTCAACTGACGTTATCAGGCTATGATCGAAAATGTTTGTTAGGCACCTGTTCTCCAGCATCATACTTGATGTTTCCTGACATTAATATGTTGCTCATAAGATTCTAGTTATCTCATTTGAGTCTTACTTGTCCAGGATCCCACAGTCAATTTGGACATCCTGCTGCTGTACATAAAAAGGTAACTACTCTTTCGATTTCAATTGATCAAAAATAGAAAAGAAGAGGAGGTAGCAGCTATGCTACTCATCAGGTCTTGTTGAGAGAATGTATTCCTGTCTTCACATCACTATGTTAAAGGGTGTCTTTGTGTTTGCAGAAGCAAGTCTGGGTTCAGAAGTCTTCTGTTTTGTAGCATAAGTTGGTAAGCTTAAAGCTCTATTTCAAAAGATGCCTAGCTCCTTTATTTACAAATTACAAACAGGATAAACAAGGCATGTTGAAGTTGATAAAACATATGGTGCTCATTAATGTTATGAACACGCACTAATTACTTTTGGCAAGGTTGACGTGAATTAATAATGTTTGTGTGGCAACGCACTGTTACAGACCTGCTGCATTGTTACAGCAATATGCAGGCTAGTTTTATTTAGGGAATTAGTTATTTTAGTAGGGGCAATTTATATAAGAGGTTATTGGGTCTCTCTCCTAACAATCCCTAATTCTATCATCAAGTTACTAATTAATTTTACCCATAACTAGATCCAAAACTTTGACCTTAACACGCACCTACGTCCAATGTTCCATTAGAACATGTCAAAATTAACATTTCCTGCTGAAAAATTTTGTGAGTGGTAAAAATGATCATTGTTTCCCGTACAGTCAAGTTGCGTCCGGAAACAGAAATACTAAATTTCCCCTGATTCACCAGTGTCCCATATATTGTGCAACTGACACCTATCAACCAATCATCTTTTAGCTAACTGCAATTAATTTGCCAAGCTTCAACTCAAACAATAAATATGTTTAATTACTAAGCTACGTGAGGTTAGAGGTAGAAAGAGGATCCCTGTTATCATTTGGATGTAATTGTAAATTGCTTGCAAAATGAAAAAATCTTAATGGCATGTCATTTTTAATTGTGGGACATGATGTTATTTGATTCTAGGTTGTGAAATCTTTTCCTCAGACACAGGTTAGTCCCTAATTGGTGATTTCTTTGTCCTTTTCTTGGTGTATATATAGGATAAAAGAAATCGTGGCTTGCTTCCTTCTCCTGTAAAAATCTCAGTTGTTATAAAGTCATGAACTTGTCATTTTGTTACTTTATTTCAGATGTTGATTTATGCATCCCTTCTGTTTCAGGTGGAGTCTCAACTCTCAACTATTACATTGTTTGAGATGCCGTTATCAGTATCTTGGTCACATAATTATAGCCATTGACATTTTGTTCTCGTCTGGGATCAGTCTGTCATGAAAATGTACAGACGGTTGCCTGATTTCATTATACCAAAATCCCATATGCAAATATTTTATTATTACCCGTAATGGGAAATTGTAATCTGTTCAACTTTACACTGTAGCGGGTTTGTACAGCCGACTTCCATCTGTTTGGAATTAAGGTATAGTAGTTCTTGTTGTTGTGCAAGTGGAATGCACTAAATGGAGCAGTTCAAGTATCAAAAACGCACTCGAGCATGCAAAAGAATTTGTCGGAACTTCATATCAAGAAATTGTTGATATTTATTGAAGGAGAATTCCAATTTAATTCTTGAAACAATTAGATTAATGCATTCGCTAGGACTGCAAAATATACGTTGTAATTTTTTTTTTTAACAGAATGCAAAATATACGTTGTATTCTATGATATATTCATGATTTTGGATTCACAGATGAAATAGGATATTAGTCATTCTTTTTCTGATAACTTCACTCCTGATAAATACGGAAAGGGACTTTTCTCAATTATTTATTATTTTTATTGCAGCGGTGTAATTTCCTATTAATTTTGTTATGGCGCTGAAGCCTACACTTGAGATGTTCGTCTAAAAACAATTTTGTAGTACGTAAATAGATTTTAGATAATCTAATCGTAGTACATTTAAAGATTCAAAGATTTGGAGTTGCATTTGGATGCAAGCTGACGTGACAGACCGGCCAGCCTCCCGTTGAAGATGCAAGCTGAATCTAGAATTTTCAATAAATAAATCGCAAATTGTTGAGAGGAAGTCTATAATTAGACACCGTTTATAGAATGCGTAATTACTAGCATAATCAATACCAGTGGAGAATATGATTGGGTCCGCCCAGTAGGATGGACCTCAGCCATGTTAATAAATCCATGAAATTTGGAATGTATAGGTAACAAGCTAATACATTGTAATTCTATACCAACCGTTGCAAAGATGAAGAAATAGCTTAACTTTGGAGAAAATTAATATGGCTTATAGCAGTGTACATGCTATATGCATATCAAACTGAAAATGGACACAGAATATGTCTCAATTCCGAAAAATATACTTACATATATTCTATGGAATTTGAGCAATTTCCAGTAATATTTTGTGCAGCGACTGTGGCTTTGAGAAAAAGGGACAGTGGTCACTTCCTTTAATCTTGAAAACTCCTTCTGGTGGATTTTCCCTCACCAGCTTTTCTTGGATGTCGGGTGAAAGAGCATGATCATCCAATGTTTGGATAAAGAACCGCCTACCAGTTCCATAATTTTCAGGGGTCAATGATAGCTTCTCCATTATTGGACCCAGTGGAATAGGTCTCATACAAACCATGGCCAAAGCAACATCCTGTGGAATACCTATATATTAGTTTGAACTCTAATACTAATCGTTCAAGGACATTTAAGATGAACAGACTAGAGAGCCACATTTGAACTATGCCAATACTAAGGTAAACCTTTTCTAGATTCAATAATTACTACTTGCACTTGCACTTGGGGCAGATAAATAACCCATGTAGTCCAGTATTTTTATTCTGAAGGGTGAGTGACAACAAAAAGAGAATTATTACAGACCACAGCAGATGTCCATATGGAAGTCCCACAAATGTGAAACCAATAAATTTTTGATAACGTGATTCAATAATAAAATCAAACATACCTTTGCTGGCGATTGATTGAAATATAAACCTTTCATTTGCTGTTTCTCAAACATAAATCCTGTAGGAGGCTTGTCTTTGCCATTCCCATATATCAAAAACTCTGATTCTTGCATGAACCGTTCAGCAGAACCAAGCTGCAAAGGCAGAAGGTAAGAATTTAAGAGATAGAGAGGATAGCATAAAAATGTTATAAGAGATAACTAATAGTACCAATATTGAATAGATATTAATATGTGGACTTGTTTTTAGATATAAACAGTTATTCTACAAGTTAATGGAATACCGATTCAACACAAAACTAAAGAATAACCCTTCTGTGAACTATGGATAATTATTTCATTCTTCCTTTATTTTTTATTTCAAAAAGAAATGGCACCATAAAGTGCATATGATTATGCCAGCACAGTTACTTATGAAGTATACGGTTCAAAAATTCAGAGAAATATAATACAGAATATTCATTAGGAAGGTCAAATATGAGATTTTGGATCTGCAATGCAGCAATTCAAACCAGAAATGCTAAAGACAAGTGGCTAGACAACCCGTTATCCATATGGGGTCATGAGAAAGTTCAAAGTGTGTTTAGGGGAGGCATCAAAAGTTTTTTCTTTTCTTTTCAGGGGACAAGAAATTACAGCTAATTTAGTTAAGTATTTGCCTTCAGATTTTCAGCAAAGACCCTCATTGCAGTCTATCTAGATACTTTTCTACAGTTATGTCATTTCCTATGCATTATGGAAGCTATTAAGTTTGAGTGTGCCTTAACACTGTCCTCGAAGTAATTTTTGCACTATAAACCGCTTACTTTTGCACAACCCAAAGATGCAAGACATGATGATGAGGTCCAGTAAGTAAAGCCAAAAATGAAAAATGAAGAATCAGTACTCGGCCAATTGCAGTCTGATATGGTAAGAATAGAACCGACCCATAGTCCATCCATCTTTGCACAATATGATGACTAGTGGATTATCCTCTTAGAAACATGACAATTTCAGCAACCAGTAGGAGACTTAATTTCAACTTCTTACCAAATAAATTTCAGACATTAGTTAAGATGCTATACTGGATGATAACATGGTGTCAACTGTCAACTATGTCAACAGTAAACTATGTCAGAATTTTGCATTTCACAGCAGAAATTTGCAGTATACATGCCAAATGCGATGAATTCTTGTTGCAAAAGTTCAACTTGGGAAATACAGATAAAACCCATCGAACTAATTGAGAATCAATTGATTAATTCAAATGGCATGAAATATTTTAATTCATAATGGCATGGCACCATAAGTTTAATCATTATTAACTACATAAACATATTTCTATTTGGACAGAGGATGCAAGCATTATTAATATACCTCTTCAGCAAACACATCAAAAGGCCTTTGACCATCTGACACCATTGTTGCACAAACGAAAATAGCTTTCGAGATCTTCTGTGGAAAATGCTCCAATGCATAAGAAATGCATGCACCTCCGCTGCTATGACCAACCAAAATAACCTGCACAATAACTATGAATCAAGAAATTTTGCAAGGTACAGATAGGCTGTGTACTTAAATAATGACTAAGCATTTCTAGCCCCAACCTTTTCATCCTCAGGAACAGTTTCCAAGTAATCAACCAAAGGTTTTGAATAATCTGCCAATGTTGCAACGCTGTTTGTATCCGTAAGATCAATACCAGATCCCGTTAGGTCTATAGCAGTGGGAAGCAACCCTGCTTCTTCTAACAGAGCAACCGTTTTGTACCAACACCAAGCCCCATACCCTTCTCCATGTATTAGAATAAACTTTTTAACCTTTAAACTCCCCACAAAGTCTGGAACCTGCGAAGAATTGGCAACACAACTTAAGCCACAGATTTGAATAACTCCCACTCCATAAACTAACCTTTAAAAATAGAGGCTTTCTAAGACACATGTAAGGTGGTTCTCACCAGAGAAAAAAAAAAGGGTCAAGAACCGCAAGAAAGTGCCATAATTTGGATACTTTATGTTGTTATCCATTCTAACAAGGAAACAAACCAACCAAAAGAATACTTTGAAAAGGGTCTCTAACAGTTTCCATACTTCACATGATGCAACTTTTTGAAGTATTTAAAAAGAGAAAAGGTTTAAAAAGGATACCTTTTCCTTTTCATCCTACATTTTTTGTTTTTAAATGCATCAAATTATCACTCTCACGTTGAAACTATACTATCATTTATATGCTTTTTGTATTAACTTTACACTTGTGCCCATAATTAATCAATGATAATGGAGACTAGCTTTCCAATTACAGACTAAAGATCCAATCGCGAGGGAATTAACTTCAAAAATAAAAAAAAAAATGAATAAAATAAATAAAGAAAGAACATGCGTATAACAATAGTCAATCAATCAAGACCTGTTGTTTTCCATTGGAGAAAGGATCAGATAGATTTGTTCTTCGAGAGCTAGTGGAACCAATCCTTCTAGACATGGATCCATCAAATCTCTGAGACAACTGGTGTTGATGAAGTGCCATAGAAAGAGCTTGTCTATGAAGGAACTCTTCTTCGGCCAACAATTTTCTCTGAGACCTTCCAATCCTTTTGCTTCTCGATCCATGATTATTATCTTTAGAATCCTTTTTGGCCATACAAATGAAACGATTCCCCATGGCTGTAGAAAGCAGAAAGCTCTCTGGTCTGCACTACTTTAGAGAAATTGAAGAAAAATCAAGAAAGTAGAAGCATGGCTTCGTGATTCTGCAACAAAGTAATTGTAATTATGTTAATGTAGAGCGAGTTAAAAGGCTGTGATTTGTTGAGAGAAGAAGAGATTAGGTGAGAAAGAGAGGAGAGAGAGAAGTGGCAGATGTTTGTCATAAATGCGAAAAAAAAGAATAAAGAAATAGAAGGGAATAACTTGAAGTAGAACAACTGAATTGAGCTGCTCTTTCCAAATTTCGTTTTCTCTAGTTCCCTCTATTTCAACGGTAGGAGAGTTTATTATTATGACTCGCGCTCTGTTAACTCTTCTCTTCACACTGTGGCGTGGTGGGTCTGTTAACAATTATAACGGCCACCGCTCTAACACCTGTAACATCAACCATTAAGAGTTGAGTTGTCGTAACTTAACATAAAATGGAATTGATAGTTATTTGGTATTCTTACTTCTCATTTCCGGCTCCAATTTATATGTATTTTGGTGTTGGAAACTTATGGTTAAATAAATTAAAAAAAAAAACAAATCTATTTATTAGCTTTATTAATAAAGAGGTTTTGATTAAGGATTTGCTATATTTTTCATAGCACTTTTTGCTAATGGCATTGCAACAATATTTTATATTATTAGTCTGAAATAATTACCCCTATTATATCTAAACTGCGTTTACGTTTAATTTAACGGCGATTCAATTATTAATCTAACACATTTCTCTCCTCTCTAAAATTCATGTAAAAAGAATCACCGGGTTACTAAGTGGTTCTCTACCAATTTCATCCACTGCCTATACTCTTCTGGTTTTATATATTGCTTTCTGCTACTGTGTATTTGTCAAAAAAAAAAAAAAAACCCCATTGTGGAACAATGGAGAAGACTTTTTGGAAAAACCCCATTAAGAGTTGTGTATTTGGCCTTTTGCTATTTTCTTCAAGCTTTCCTGCTTGTTTTCTTATAACTGTGTTAATAGTTTTCTTTCTATTTTCACTTTTTTAGCTCCAAGAAACCTACTAATGCAAAAAGGCCCCCATTAAAGGTGAAAAAGATTTTGCAAGATTATTATTAGATAGGGTTTTAAGACATCAGAGAGATGATTGAAGGTTTGTTGCTGTGTATTTGAAATTCTTTATATGCGATTTATTTCATATATAGATCTGGGTATCTGAATCTGAATAATTATATTTTGTAGATATTGCTTTTGCTGTTAGTTTTAAAACATTTTCATGGGAATTTTAGGGAGGATGAAAGAGACAAAAAAAAAAAAAAAAGTTGGCTTAAAATTGAAATGTGATTTACTTAAAATAATCACAGTTTAAATGTAATAAGGGTAAATATGTCAGTTTCATAGTATAAAATATGGTTGCTCTAAAGTGATCCGGAAATATGACTATCCTCGATTAATTATACATTATGTTTATATTGGCTGCTTTTTTATTATTATTGGTTTTAAAACTTTTCTAAGAAAAATATTTCAATATTCACCTAATTTGGGAGGCAATTAATTATTTAGTATTAAATTTCTATACATAGAATTATTTGATAGGTGGGGTTATTTAGAAAAATTATTGGTTTTGAATACTAATACTCATTGAAAGGCATTTCAGGATATCTTTAGCTTCAACAGTTTACAGAAGAGTGGGGAAAAGCCTCTTAAAAGTCGTCAATCATGGAATTAAGCATTTGACTTGGACGCTTCATCTACTTACATTACAAATACAATGACACGTCAGCCGCACCAATTGCAGAAGAACCCCAGTTTTCAAGTATTTACTATTTTTGATTGATTGATGATAATGATCAAATCAAGTTGTAGCCACGTCACACCCCTTCTATTAACTCTCTTCTCTTGATCATCAAAAAGAACAGGCAAAGATCTTCTAAACCCCCCGTACCCTATTTCCATTTGTTTAGCTGCTTAGCATTTCTGACACAGCCCACCAAACACTTTGTAGTTAGTTATATGACTTCTTCTATCAAGCAAAATGCACCCACTTCAATGTAAGCAAGGAGGGCCCTTTTGGAGTATACCTATCATCGTTTCAAAAGTGCTCTTAGGAATTGGCCGCGAAAGGAAAGCATATTACAGTAAATACATTTGAAGGGGGGGAGAGAGAGAGCTATTGCCTATTGGATCAGGCCCAAAATTGCACAGAATGTCTAATCCAAAAGTTGATTATATAGAATAGAAGGGGGTTTTTTTGACAAAAAAGTACTCAAGGAATTTTAGGCTCCTCCAGAGATTTGTGGAGTGCCCTCAAAGAAGAGCTGTCATAATCTTACTACAACGTTCACAGCTAAGCACAATGCATGAATCATAAACAAGAAAGGTAAAACCAACTCATCCCATAAACAGGCAGAATCTACAACCGTTTCGTCTGATAAATACAAAGAACACAGATCTCAATTACCAGTAAGACAAACAAATGAAATATATAATATACTAATATTACTAATACAAGTGTTCAGGAATACTAGTATAGAGTCAAATATCTAATTGCATACAAAAGAAAGGATTATACAGCAAAATAATGCACTTTTTCACTTCCCCTGGCTCCCAAAATCTAATCAAAACAGGATTTAATGTTAAGACACAAAATGAAGTAAAACAAGATGCAAAGTTAATAACATCAAATCCTCTAACACAACTTTGAGCAATGTGGGTGTCATCAGCAGAAGCCTTTTTTTGTGCGAGACATGCTAAAGAGACAATTTGTTTGCCCTGTGGAATATGACTTGCAATTTTATGGTGCCAATGGTCAAATTTAAACATAATCTTATATTACGCAATGACTACCACAATTGCCATGTTGTGAGCTATCAATTGTGAAGGATAATATTACTCCTATAAAATGACGGTATCAACATTTCAACTTCGATAAAACTTTCTTGCTCTTATCTGCCAGCACCGTGTAAAACTTAATAAGCTCCTCCTTGATCATGAAAAGTACAGAAGCTGCAAAAACACTCTGTACTATCTTTGTGCTCATCCCCTTATAAAAACTGGCCAACCCTTCATACCAGATCATTTTGATTATAGCATCAAAAGTACCTGCATTAATGTTGTTAGACATAAAGCATTGTGTGCTTTTCACCCTCACCCATGTCAAAATAAGAATGTGAGAGACCAAAAAGAACTGAAGATGCAAGCAGAATGAAACAAAAAAAATGATAAGTTGACCAAATTAATCCATGATTTTTTATTAGTTACATAATTATGGGGAGCAATGAGATGAAGGAGGAATCCCTTAGTTTCCAACAAAATCAAATTTATTGAGAAATTAGAAACACTAATATATTTTAGAACAATCTAACATTGGAATCGGGTTCTAACCGGAATGAATTTTTTGGGTCTCAACTTTCAACTCATACTCACTAGGCACCTCCTAATACTAAAGCATGAAAAAGGGGGTTACTACATGTGTATAGGGGTATACATCAAACAATTACTAGGAGCAAGTCAAAATTACAAATACCAATTTATTATGAAATGAGAATGAAGTGTGCACGTAATCTCTAAGCAAAGTTCACAAAACTTAAAAGTCAATGTGCAATAATGCCTAAAATTAATAAGTTTGTATAATTGTTGATTTATGTTGTGCTTGCGCCTTCCTAAAAGCAAACCTGAGTATCTCATCGAAGTATTTCCACCGATCTCCTGTTTTGCTTGAAGTCTTGACTGCAAATAAGGCAAAAGAGAGAAGAAGAGACTTGTGATGGACATATAGACAAGTATTTTGTGTGTGCATGTGATGTCCCAAAAAATAAATGAGACCGCAGAAGCAGTAAGCCAGTTTCTTAATATGCGTTAATGTAAAGAAAGCCGACAATAATTGAACATCTATATAAGTACAATTGTGAGTTACTGAAAATGAAGATACCCGGATAAATCATTTAAATATTTGAAGAGACTAGACTGAGGAGCAAGTAAATCATCCGCCGGGATACAAAAGAAGCAGCTATTTCTTCTGGGGTTGGCCGAGAGATTTGTACACATCTCTCTTCAGTTTGTGTGGTTTTATGTTTTTTAAGGACAATTTAAAAGCAGAGAAATTTACCTTGACAACCAACAGGGGGTATGTTGTGACAGTTGCTCCCAGTTTTGCCAAGGCTCCCAGTAGGAAGACCTTCACACATTGCAAGAAATTTTTACTGTGAACACAAGGCCAAGTATATACGAAAGACCGATATAAGCCTATTTGAACCTGAAACAATGAGAGAAATTACACACCTCGAGTGCAGTAGGATATTTATAACCCTCCTTGTTCGCAGAATGTCTTGCCCTCAGATGCTTTAATGATGTCTCATAAATCATGAACTGGATAGATGGATTGCACACCTGTGATGCATAATTCCTAATCTTAACAAGAGAAACTCAGTGGATTTCATACTTAATCAGGTAAGGAGTCTTAAAGGGCTAACCATAATAAGTGTAGGAATGATGCCTTTCCAAAATCCAAATATTCCAGCTTCATTATAAACTTCACGAGCCTTGTAATATTTAAAAATACATGAGAAACTAAAATTAGTGCCAACAGAATATAGAACCAATCTGCATTTAAACATTCATGAACAATATTCCATCAAGGCATCAATTTTTAGATAGCAATGTATATGAAAATAAGACATACAGGCATCTTGCCCTGTGAAACTCCATGTAAACTTATGCATGATTGGAAAAAAGTAAAAGTGGGAAAGAAATAGATACAAACCGCGTGTAAAGAACCATAAGGACGAGGTTTTATTGTATCAAGTTCAGCCAATTTGACAAGTGTAGATGAATCTGTTGAGCCACCTTCAGAAACCTCCCTCAATAAAGCTTCTTTCTTTCCCTCCATAATTTTCCTTTCTGCTTGGGTATGTGTCTAGAATTACATATATGATGTCAGGAACAATCTCCATTGAACTCCAAATAGAAACATAGAATTGAAAGGTTGCGTCAGTGTACCGAAAATTCGCTTCAGTAATTATGACACAACACAAGTTGATTAGGCATTGAAGGACTATGAACTCAATCAATTCCATCGAGGGCATAATTATACAGCAGAATTATTATTTTCAATCAATTGAAATCTAGCGATGTTACAACTGGTTATGAACATGATGACACATCAAGCTATACAGATGTTTCAACAACCAATAGAGTATCACAACAAACAAATGAACTCCAGTAACTCTACTACTCTAGATCAAAACAAAACAACAGAAACCCAGCCCTGCTCCTCCAGAATAGAGGTCAAGTAGTGTTACTTGCAGTATCATTCTAGGTGTTATTTTACATATTACTTGTTTCCTTCATTTGCATTTGTGTTCCTCCAGGATAGAGGTCAAGTAGTAACACCGGAAACCAGCCCTGCTCCTCCAGAATAGAGGTCAAGCAGTGACACTGGATATATCTTATTCTGGTCTCATGCAACCAAAATGCACATGAGATCCCAAATGCGAACTTAAGAAATATCTGGTCCAAAGTGAATTTAAATAAAATCACTGGAAAAATTTAAACCAAATCCTAAAATAATTGAATTAAATATCCAGAAGCACCTGCATACGAGTCACAAGAACCCATATTGGATTTGTGAACAGTACATTCAATGACCTACAAAATCATGATAAGAATTAGTCAGAGTCAGACACCATCAGTAGGTAAAATCCATCTAAATGTACTTCCTATGGTCCAATTTTGACATTACATCTGACTCACGATGGAAGAAGTCACTGGTTAAAGGAGCACTCACCCAGCTAAAGCAGCCACAACAAGCCAAGAAATCATGCCAACAGTACCATCTCCATGCCCTTTGGCTTTACGAGCAGCAGCAGTGGCCTCAGCCTTGTTCTTGAAAACTTGATAAAAGTAGTAATAAATTCCCTGGCAGCATGCAAAAGGGAGGTTTTAGATTATGACCAACAATTGATCAAAAGCAAAATAACTTACACCATTTTTATCTTAAACTTCTTTAAAAAGAAAAGTAAGTCACTCAGGACACTTCATAGAAAAAGAGATCTTTCCGAAGAGTGGCCACTTCCATTTATTGGAATTGAACTGGAATCTTATTTTTCAATTTTTTTTAAGCTCTGTTAAACTACTTATGCTATTCTTGTTCGGTCATTGCATTATGAAATCCCTCAATGTGCTTTATAGTACTAAAGCATATTGCTAGATCAGCAATTAATATGAAACAGAAAGTGACAGAACAGAACATTGACTACTGAAAAAAGGAAATTCAGTCTCTGTCTGCGTACAAAACCTAATAACAAAGCACTACAAGTGGTGTAGAAAGCAATAGCCATAAAAAGGTAAGGGAATCTAGAAAATGACTAGCAAATTTTAAACTGAAGATAAAGTTACAGTAGCATACAAACCGAATTGAAATGAAAATAATATTTGAACAGATAGGAGAAAAGTTGCAGCAGCAATACGAGACTGGAGACGCAGTACTGACCTGAGAAGCAGCAGTTCCAAACAGAGAAGGTTTCAGGCCACTATAAAGCCCACCCCAACCTTCAGTTTTAATGACCTGATAAGCATATAAATCTACTATCCATTAATTGGAAATACGAAAAAACACAGAGCAAAGTAAAAAATCTAAATAGTAAAAGGTACATGAAGTATTTGGACAAAAGTGCCAGTTGAAGGGCGTTGAGGAGGAGGATCATCGTGTACGCTTTCATTATCTTTCTTCTTCTTCTTCTTGGCCAGTCTCTCGGTTTGCTGGCGCGTATTTACCTGCAAATTTGAATTCAATCAGAAGATAGAAAAGAAAACAACAGAAACAGAAGAAATAAGAAAGAAATAGAGAAAGCAACTGTTTGGAGAGGATAAGTGATAATCTGGGCGATAATACCGCCACCAGCCCCCGCTAGCCCATTCGCCAGTGCGTCTGACTTTGACATGCTTTTTCTCCTCCTTTCCGCTACTTCTCCCTGTTGTCCGTTGATCTTTTTCTCCAAATAAAATATTGTTAGTCATGTTATATCTTCTTATTTGCTCCCATTATCAAGGGAGTCTAACCAATAGGTAGAGGTACACGTAGTTTTGTTAATTAGACTTTCAAATCCTTCGTATTTAAAAAATGGATTCATGGTCTTCAATGTTTTGTGGCTCGTGAGTCTTTTCATTGGAGTTTATCGTGTTTTCCGTTAGTCAAAGCTGGAAATCATGTTTTAATAAGAGAATTAATTTATAGTCCCTTTGATTTTATTAATTACATAGCCCCCACGTTGTCGTCTAAGTCCTTCACCGCCAGATAGCAAGCATGCATACTCGGGGCGGTTAGGACATCAATCTCCTATTCTAAAAAAATTTGTTATTTTGAGTTAAACTGTCAATATAAGTCTAGACTGTTTTTTATTTGTTTTCCGCCAAACTGTAAAGAACAGAAAAGAAATATCACCATTTTTCAAAATCCTTGAACCAAGGCAACTCATATAGCATAACGTTTTTAAGAATCGACAATTATTTGTATTTTCCAGTCATCATTGATGGCAAAATAGAGGTTCTATTGATCCGAGGATTTGAGAGTATAATTAAGAAAATCACGTATGCATCCATGGACCAGTAATTCTTTAATTTTAAAATAGGGGTATTTCGATCTTTTAGTTCGCAATTAAGATTATCTCCGACATGTTCTCTAGTTTGAGAATTTGGAGAAATTTCTTCTCCAACCCGTCTACATATTTCAATTTCTAAGAAAAAAAATTTAGAAATTGAAAGTTGAGTCTCCAAATTTGGATATCCACATTACGTTCTCTATTTTACTGTTCATAGTTTTTTATTTATTTATTTATTTTGTTTGCATGTGCTTTCCTTTTTTTTCTTTTTTTTTTTTTGAAGAATTAAATAAAAAATATTAATATTTTATTATTTAGAAATTAAAATTTGGTGAAGGATTGGAGTTAAGATAAAATAGAGATGGTATTTTTTAAGAATATTCTATTTTCAGCCTTCATTTTAGAGAATTTTTTGATGATGGGTTGGAGATGGCTTAATAGAAAAAACACAATCCAACAAAACGACCCTAACTGTAACACCCCTTAACCCGACCATTTGCAGCCGAACTAAGAAGTGCCACATTACATGTTATATATCATATCTACTTAATTTACAATAATAAGAGTATTTTTTTTTCTATCTACCCTAACTTTGCATGTGCTGACTTCATATTCACAGTATATGCCAGTCTAAGTTCTTCGGGCCCATGTACTAATTATCAGTTTCTGTTTCTTTCACATCTTTCGGAGACCTACAAGTTCAGGATTAACCAAACTTGCTGAGCTATTACGCTCAGTGGATACTTTAACTAATATAAAGCATAAATAATTTAAATGCACATGCATAATTTTTAAAATAATA
>CATIWJ010296155.1:0-17581 GCA_949640765.1 Croton laevigatus
TTCTTTATTGGTATTGGTGAAAAAGTAAGTGGTGTAAAGGATTAGTAATTGTTTATTATTATTTGTGTATTGGTATTAGTGATTTATTGGTATTTGTGTTTTTAGGGTGTAAAGAATTCAAAAAGACGGAGGTAGTAATATTTAAGCAATTGACGTGCAGGTTCTCAATACTTATGACGTCATAATTATTATATTTTCTAAACAACCTGACGTGGCAGTGACAATTATCCTTTAAGCATTGCTTTTTTTTTTTTACAGATGGACGGCGAAGATTGGAGCTGTGTCGGGATAATAATTCCAATCCTGTCGTTATCACAGTCGTTGATAGAGCCCATCAGAATTACCAAAACAAAGAAAAGTCAATTGACTTTGCTTTTTTCGAGAGGACGCACGGTATACCAAAGAGTACGTGATCATTCTCTCTTCTTATGAGTCGCCAGAGTAGACCTATTTAGAATTTTTAATTTAATTAACTAATTAAAAAAATGTAATAATATCAAAAAATTAAAGAAAAGGCGGAGACACTTACAAAGCACATCCAAATGTACTGCTTAGTCTAATAGTCTCGCCGTTTTTCGATCTCTCTTTCTCACACCAAACTTTCTCGTTTGGTTTATGGTGTTTCCTTTCTTTTATTCTATTGCTGTTTGGAGGCCGAGAAAACTTTAGCGGGCTTCTTATTTGAATTAAAGGTTTTTGGTTATTTATTGTATGAATTTTTTATTTTTTTTTCTAGTTTGGTTACTTTTTTTGGTACTGAGCAAATGGTATTGTAGGTTGGTATATATGTGTAGTTGAATACAATGAATTTGAGCTCAATTTTATATTTTAGTTTGGATCTGTAGTACGAGAGGGAGTATTGGATAGTTTAGGGTTTTTTTATTACTGGAGTGAAATTGTGTTTTTTTAATGATTCCAGATCTGGGAGTTTAGGGTTTCTAAAATGCATACCAGATATATGGAGAGGACTAATAGTATGGCTAGAGGGAAAAGAACCTTAGAGGGTGGAGAAGAGCAGCCATCTGACCGGAAGCGCCCCGCCTTGGCTAGGTGAAGTTTTATGTTTTTGTTTATATTTCTTTTGGTATTTTGTTGTTGACTTCAGTTGTTGAGGTTGAAAATTTTATTTGGTTTTCTTACTGTAAAATGGATTCTGTTGCATTTTTGAGATCACATGTGGCATATAGCGTGTTACTTTAAAAAAAAAAAAATTTATTTGTTGCTTCCTGGGTATTTCATCGCATTTCATGGTTCATTCTCGATGGCTTTATTCTGGTTAGGTTCCTTACACATTTCGATGATGCCCCTAGAGTGTGTTACATTACATTACCATTTGTTGCTTTTGATACGTTTAGTTTTCAGGTCTCTCCCAAAATTTATTTTCCTTTGTAACATAACTGTAATGGTTTTGCCGTTTTCTAAAGACATGATCATTACCATTTCATAGCTTATTTTTGGGAAGTTGGTTCTTGAAAGGTACTATTGTAGTATTGTTTAATCCATACACTGTTGAGTTCTATCTTAATGCAAATCGATATGCATCTTGCAGTGTCATAGTTGAAGCTCTGAAGGTGGACAGTCTACAGAAGCTCTGCTCATCTCTGGAACCTATTCTTCGCAGAGTTGTAAGAAATTTTACTTTGCTTTTCTACGTTATTTCTCTTTGGAGTGACCATGAATTATTTTGAAGGGCTCCATTTCTGTTCAAGTTCAAACGCTAGTATCGTTTTTTAGAATCTGGTTCTAAATTTAGGGGAGTTGGGATAAAATTTTTGCAGCATAATATAATTCCTGTCGTAACATTTTATTTGTTCATCTGCCTTTTTCTTAATGGCCTTTCAACTGTTCTGAATAATATTTTATAGTGTAATAAAATTCTCCATCAGGTTTTTATTCCATTAATATTTGTGCGTATATGTATTTAAATTATTTGTTTTAATGTTGATGTGTATCTTATTGTCTGATACTATTAGAACTTCATGGTAGTTGTATTGTCACATTGAAAATGTGAGTGCTAACATTTTGGGACTGACTCCATTATTTAAAACTGTATTCTGCTACCTTTAAATTGGTCAGTTTAATTCTGCATTGTTTCTGCCTGTATGTGGTTGTGCTGATGCAAGTACTTTTAATAATAAACAATGATGATACACAGAGTGAAGTTAGAATGTTATTAAGCTTGGGGAAGATGTGAAAATGGGTCATTTGTCATGTGTATGCAATTAATTGACAAAATTATTTTTAGTGAAGACATGTTAATTAGTGAAATTATTACTTTCTTTGCTTTTGCATTTTTCAGATGCATGTATGTGTTACATAACTTTCATCTCTCATATGTCGTTGCTCTTTATGGCAAACAGGTAAGCGAGGAAGTGGAACGTGCTTTAGCAAAACTGGGCCCTCCTAGACTTAATGGAAGGTATGAAGACATTCTTGATTAAAGTGTCATATGTGAATTGTTTGTTTTTGATTGTTAGCGGCAAGTATTTGATTGTTGTGCTGAGGTGAACAAGAAAAAAGACTCATTGAGAGATGGGACCTATTGAATATCAGTGGAAAGGAAATGTGTACACGGCCATTGGCCAGGGCTTTCAAGTTCAAGTATTTTAAGGAACTAGAATTCTAGGATTATTATCCTTAGGTCAATAGTTCTCTGTGGATATTGCGGGTTTTTGTTGCAGGTAAGGGCTTCTATTGTTGTTGAAAAGAGGAGTTGTGATTGATATTAGATTTTTTTTGGGATTCAATCCCTACCATATGGCCAATGAAAATAAATGTTAACAGAGGGTTTTAAATAGAAGAAATTGCTAATAGTATCAGTGAGCTGCAATTACTGTACAGAAGTAGGAAACTATACATGGACAGGAAATAATCATAGTGAACAGTCAAATGAAAATAACATAAGTTCCCTTGAAAATAAAGTCTATTCAGCTGTGTAAGGCAAAAGAGGTGGTATTTCATCTTCCTCAAAAGTTGTCGTACCGATGTTTGATATGATCAATTAAGTATGCTGTTGGGTTGCAAGTGAAAGGCTTGAAGTACGAACCAAGATGATTGAAGCTATGAGAGGCTTGTGAGCCTTCTTAAATTTTTAAACTATTTTTTAAATTAAGTTTAGTTGGTTTTTGGGCTTCTTTTGATATGCTATAATCCCGTTCTTAGTTATGTTATATTTGGTAATAGTGAGTTTAATGTTTGGTTTGGTAATAATGAGTTTTATCAAAATGATTAGAATAATAATTTGGGTCAATTTGTAGGTTCACAATTCTCGAAATAGCTTCAATAGTCTTGGTTCGTCTTTTAAGCCTAATCTTTTACATTGGTACACCAATTCCATACTCCATGGATATCAATGTTCATTCTAAAATAGCTAGGGATATCAAAATTGTTTCAATAAGAATTTTCTTAAGATGTTAGGCATTGTAATTTACTTGTTAACTTTCTTGTTTGATGATTGCTTCATTGAAATATCTAATGATTTTATTACTTTTTTTCAAATACGCAAGGAAGTGGTATGAGTAGAGCTATAAACGAACTGAACCAAGCCTAACTTTAACCTTATTGACCTGAACTTAAAAAATTTTATCCATGCTTGAGCTTGAGTTCAATTTCGGGCTCGAGTTCGGCTCATTAAGAAATAGAAAAGTTTGAGATCGGCTCGGGTTCCGCTTGATAAGTTTAAATGCATTGAGTTCGAGTTCGGGCTCGATTGTCGTTTTTCATTTTTTATTAATATTTATATAAAAAATAGGCTTGGCTCGATAATCCAAGTTCGTGAACAGGTTTGTTAAGACAGGTTCGTGAGCTCTTCAGTGAGCTTGAGCTTGGCTTGCTTATTATACGAGCTCGAAAGCTTGCTCGAGTTCGTCTTGTTTATCTTTCGAGTTTAATTTGAACAAATTTTTACCGAGGCAAGCCTCAAATAACTCACAAGCGGCTTGGGATATTTACTAGCCTAGCTATGAGGATATTTGTAAAATGTAACAATCACAATTGGTAACATTCCTCAGTGTGATGGAATATCTGCACATTGCAGTATGTTTGCCAATTCTGTTTTATAAACATCTAACTGTTTCTTGTTTCTTTATTTGCGAAAATAACCAATGTGCTTTTGTGAGTAGCTTTAACGTTTGGTTATGGAATCATGATTATGTTCTCTGAAGACCTAGTTCACTGCCAGTTCTGTGGCAGTACAAATCTCATGTTTATGGGCCAGGGTGTATTTAATATAGCATTTGTTAATAAACTGGTTTCACCCTTCATATTATGATATTCATTAGACCCATGATACCTTAATACTAACAGTAGCTAACATTGGTAGGGTCTTTGAAATTTTTTTTCATATTCGATGGATCTGTTTTTGATGTGCTTATGTTGGATGCTGCTTGCTTATTTATGGGGTAAGAGAGATCTTGTCTATGTTCTGCTTGAATGTATCATAATCTACATGTGTGAATCTGATGAAGTTTGAGATTAAGGGATCCATTTGTTGCACATTATTTTGTTCATATGATTTCCCAGTTTATGTATCAGATATTTTAATTCATTTTTTCTCTCTTTCTAGTTTTAAAATAAAGATTTCCCATTCTCTTTTATAAGGTGTTTGGATTCTCACTTTAGTATTCTCTTCCCACTTTTACACTTCAATATGAGTTTCCTGTTAGATATGACATTTTAACTTTTTTTTTTTTGAAAATTTTTTTTTTCAGAACTTCCCCTAAACGCATCGAAGGTCCAGATGGCAGAAGTTTACAGTTACATTTTAGGTCCAGGTTGTCTCTTCCTCTTTTCACTGGAGGAAAAGTAGAGGGAGATCAGGGTGCTGCAATCCACATTGTCCTGGTTGATGCTAACAGTGGCCGTGTTGTAACATCTGGGCCTGAATCCTCCGTAAAGCTAGATGTTGTGGTGCTTGAAGGTGATTTTAACAATGAAGATGATGAAGACTGGACTCAAGAAGAATTTGAAAGCCATGTTGTGAAAGAGCGTGAAGGAAAGAGACCATTGTTGACTGGGGAATTGCAGGTGACACTGAAGGAAGGGGTAGGAACGTTGGGAGAACTTACTTTTACTGATAATTCAAGCTGGATAAGGAGCAGGAAGTTTAGGCTTGGCCTGAAGGTTGCCTCTGGATATTCTGAGGGTGTACGTATTCGTGAGGCAAAGACGGAAGCTTTTACTGTGAAAGATCACAGAGGGGAACGTGAGTTCTTGTGCTGTATTATTTTTGTTTTTTATATGATAGTTGTTGGACACTGTTGAATTGTCATTCTTTTCTTTCATCAGTCTACAAAAAACACTATCCGCCGGCTCTAAATGATGAAGTATGGAGATTGGAGAAAATTGGCAAGGATGGTTCCTTTCATAAGAAGCTAAATAAGAACGATATAGTTACAGTTGAAGATTTCCTGCGTCTTCTAGTCAGGGATTCCCAAAAGTTGCGGAATGTAAGTATGAGATAGGATTCATTCTTGTCATAAAGAAGTACCTGCTTTGTATTTATGTTCTGATTTGCCAATCTGTTTGATGCTAGATTCTGGGTTCCGGTATGTCAAACAAAATGTGGGATGCACTTGTAGAGCATGCAAAGACTTGTGCCTTGAGTGGAAAGCTTTATATCTATTACCCTGAAGGTTCAAGAAATGTTGGTGTTGTTTTTAACCACATTTATGAGCTATATGGTCTTATTTCGGGGGAACAATATACCTCTGCTGGTTCTCTTTCTGATGAGCAAAAGGTTGGTTTCATCTCATAATATATCATAATTTTTTTTTGAATGGCACAACTTCAGTTTCTTATGTTGTTTGGTTATTTCATGTCTGGCATTCTTTGTTTTGTGATATGTAAGGTATTGCCATGCAGTGTTAACGCTATTTTTGATGGATGGTGATTTTCCATATTGAATCTTTGCCTCTCTCTTTCAGCACTGAGTTGCAGAAATCTGTCTTGAATCACTTTGTGTATATATAGGATCAATATGAGAAAAGTCCTGAATAATATCTGGTGCACTGGTGCTATAGTTTGGGTCCTATGTTTCATCTTGAATAATATCTGGTGCTATATTTTTAACCTATGTTTCAATGTTGCATGGTTTTCCATAATAATTTTCTATGACAAGAACATTTAATTTAGCTGAAACTTGGTTGGCCACTTGGACATTTTCTTCCTGGAAATTCTCAAGTAGCTCACTGTTTACTCATCTATATTATCATGACGCTGCTGCTTTAGATGACCAAGTTCAATCTTCAAAGTCAAATGCCCCAACTTTATTTTCCTTATCATTTTTCATTTTATTCTCATGCCGCATAAATCCTCCTGGGTTTATTTGATTGTCATCTATTTCTTTAGTACTGTTTCGAAAGTTATAGGATCTTAGGTTGCTAGTCTCTTCTAAATTGTTCTCTTGAGTGATGCATAATTTGTTCTCTCCTCATTGACATGCTATTAAGCCCCTACTATTATCCTGAGTCTCTCCTGTATTAGCATTAGGTTTTTGTACGCCGTGTTTTTTAATGTCAAGAAACTGTCAAACGGGGAGAGAAGAAGATTGGTATTTCTTCTTATTCTGCATATCATTGGTTGCTGGTTGCTACTGCTGTGTTGTTCTGATAGACAACAGCAACACATTAAGCTCTTTGCATTTCCTGGATTGAGTTCTTACTTAGTTGAGTGAAGCAGATGCCCAGAGGACTGAGACTTCTTTGATGTGTTAAATTATGATATCTAATTTAGTCTTTATTAGTCAGATTTAAGTTTTATGGAGTGGATATACCCTCTTGTTGTACCAGGCATAATTTTACTCACTCAACAATTTTTTTTTTTTGTAGGTTTATGTTGATACATTAGTGAAGAAAGCATATGATAATTGGAATCAGGTTGTAGAATATGATGGCAAGTCGCTTCTGGACTCCAAGCTGAGTAAGAAGTCAAATACCTCACGATACGACCATCAGGTTGGCCAGTTGGGTTACCCTAATGCTTCAGGTCATCAAATGCAATTACCACGGTTGCCATCCTCAGTTCCCTCTGAGCAATCTTCTTTGCATCAAGGCCTCCAGGTTGGAGGTAAGTTCTTATTATATTAATATGTTATGCATTGGAATTTCAACGGGGAACTTGATTTTTATATCTTTTATTTTTGTTTGTCTTATTTTCATTTTGGATTTTCAATCCAGAATCAGGTTATAATGATAATATGGGAACAGGTTTCTCATCCCAGTCCCAGCTTATGAATCCGAATTCCCGTTCTCAATTTGAGGACATCTCATTTACAACTAATGAATTGATCCCCAATTCTCACCAGACACACAGCATGAAAAATAATAACAATGTTGGGCTGGCACTGGGTCCTCCTCAGTCATCATCTATCTCTGGCTTTCAATCTCTCGGCTCTTCCATGCAGCCATCTAATAATCTCAATCCTTTTGAGGATTGGACCAACAACCGGGACAAAGGGGTCGAAGAATACTTGACAGAGGAAGAGATTCGTCTTCGAAGTAATGAGATGCTTGAGAATGAAGATATGCAGCACTTGCTACGACTCTTTAGCATGGGAGGCCACGGAGCTATAAATATGGCTGAAGATGGGTATGGATTCCCAAGTTATATGCAATCCCCAATGCCAAATTACGATGAGGATCGTGCCCGTCCCGGTAAAGCTGTTGTGGGGTGGCTGAAGATCAAGGCAGCGATGAGATGGGGATTCTTTATTAGAAAGAAAGCAGCTGAAAGGCGGGCACAACTTGTTGAGTTGGAGGACGAATAGTTTTAGGCTCTTAATTTGAAGAGTAGTTGTGGAAGAAGCTGGCTTTCATATCCTAGGCCAGCGACATATTGAGGGGTTTTGGGACTGAATGAAATCGATGTCATGGAAGAATGGACCTCTTAAACGCTTGCTGAGTATTATTAAGTGTCAGCAAATTCTTGTACAGTTTCCCGTACAGTAAGTTATCTCCAATCATGGCATGGATTTTGTTAGTGGGTGTAATATATACTGTTTTAGATTTGTTGAGGGGGTGAATTTATCTATAAGTTGGTGGCCCCCTTGCATTCTTCTTGACTGTTGGATTCGTATAGTAGTAGTAGGGGCGTAAAATGACGGTATTTGTACTATTTGTACTATGAATTAGATTCAGTGTTTGATATAACCCTGTGGACGCTGATGCTCTGTTTTCTCTCACAATAAAAAGTCTTTAAGTTCTGTTTCTGTTGGTTTGGTCTTGGAGTTTGTGAAGATTTCATATTGAGAAAATGCCAAATATGGCCCTTTTTTTTAGATCACTTGGCGAAAATGGATGTTTTAAATTTTCAAGCGAACAAAAATGATCCAAATATATATTGACTTGTTTCCATCTTATGATTTTTTATGTGAATGTCATTTGAACATATGTTTAAAAAATGTATATTACTTATTTTTTTCCATTTTCTTACTGTGCATTTATGAGAGAATTTTCTATTTTTTTTACTTCTGATTGTTTCCATTTTAAGTGAACGAATGGTGAACAAAAAAAAAAAGGTACAATAAGTACAATAAGGTAATAGTTATTTAAAAATTGAACATGTTTTGAGCAAACAGTTTAATTGTTAATATGCTCTTTTTTTTTTTTTTTTTTTGCGAATTAATGTGAGTTTTTTATGCTGAATTTGATTTTTTTTCTTTTTAATGGAAATTTGGTGTTTTAGTCATGCTAGAATTTTTGTTTCTTTCACTTGATATTTTGAACATGTATTGAAATAGGGCCGGCTATATGTGGTTTTAAAAATTAAAAAAATGGCAATTCTTGTCATATTCCCTTTGATACTTGTATATTGTGTGGTAGCACATCACATGCATAGCATTGGAAATAAAATTTCGGCTTGGTCCCAACTGATCTGTTGCATGACGTCAGTAGATTGAAATTTACTGTTTCTGTATTTTTCAAATAAACCGCTCCCCTGCACCTCCGAATTCAGAAATTTCAAATTCGGTAGACACAATTATAAGTAATATAAAATATAAAAAAAAATTGTCATTAAGTGATTGAATCAAACTACCACTACCGAATAGACAAAAACTGCTACTCTTGAGTTAATTTAATTTTTTTTTTTTATTATAGCAGTGGTCCTAAGTTACTAGTGGTCTCCTATAAAGTAAGTAAAATTTTCTTTGTTATTAATTATTGTTCACATGTGCAGACGAATGAAGTTAATTGTTTTGTATTTTTTTTTAATTTTAAACTTAGCCTACTATTATTATTATTTTTTTATTTTTATTGGATAGATAGATACTTGTTTATCCTTATGCTACAGTCATGTGCACGACCATATATATATAGAAAACATAACAACAATTTCATTTGTACATGCAAACTTTGTCGGTCCAAGTCTGATGATGTTTTTCATCTTTACTAGCGTTGTAGATGAGTAGGTGTTTACTCATTTTAATACTCCATCTTTTTCTTTTTGAAAAGAATTTTGTAATGTATTTTTAACTAAATACATAAGTTTTTTTTTTTGAGGGAATTAAATGCATAAGTTAATATTTGAGAGAAAAAAAAAAGTATATTAAACATGGAGTGGATACATCATTAAATAACGATTAATGTAATATAATAATATATAACATAAATTATTATTTACTTGTCAAATGTATTAAAATAAATTATATTTACTTGTCAAATGTATTAAAATGTTTAACGCAAAAATTAGAGATTTATAAATTATACTATCCCTTTCTAAAATTTAAATATATTTATTATTATTTTATTTATAATTAATATTTTAATGGATAAATTGATTGAAAATTATTTATATGATTAAAAAATATATTTTAATAACATATGATTAGAAATATAAATTAAAAAATTTTTTTTAATAAAATATGATTTGAACTTAATTTTGTTTATTTATTTATTTTATTTCTCATGACTTGACTCTTACAATATGGTAATGTCAGCCAACTTTTAATTTGTGCAATCTCTATATCATATATAACTCTATTGACAGCTGGTAAGGGACCAGTGTTCGATAAAACCAATAACGTTTAACTTTTTGAAGTAGTCTTCTGGAAAACGGAAAAAACTAAAAACTAAGAGGTAAATCTTTTATAACAGTTTACTTAAATAAGTTAAAATGTATCTCAAAATCTACCCTATTAAACACTATAAAAAGTAATTTTTTACATCTTCAATAGTTAAAATACTAAAGCGATTAGGTGTTGCAGAATATAGCTTAAGAAAAGAGTCCCCCACTTAATAAGAACATAATTTTTGCGATGGTTTATCAACATACGTGTTGGCTAAAACCATGGAAAAATTTAAATCCCATCACATTAGCATATGAAAATACATATGAAATTGCAAATTTTGACATTCATCAATCAAATGATCTTATTAAGAAGAAAGAAAAGTGCGTAAAAGTTAACAAATGATATTATGGTTGATTGAAGAAAGAAGCAAGAAGCTTGAACAAGCTCTTAGCATTATCAGAATTGGGATCAAATATATGGAAAACATGTTCCTCATCTTTGGTTTCAAAGATTTGTGCTTTACCTTTCCATCCACTCTTCACCAAATTTTCATAATAAAGCTTTCCTCTTTCTCTTAATATATCCTTCTCAGCAACAAAAACAATCACTTTCTTGCAACCCAATTCTTCAAGCCTTGAACATCCATTCTTAAACGGATTAATCAAAGGATCATCACATCCATGAGTCGACGATGGCGGACAAACAAACATCCACCAGTCATCCACCATTGCTTTTCTTTGCTTATCAATTATTTCAACTCCTATAGGATCTTTGCCCCAAAAGTAAGGATTTATCATGGCTATTCCTTCGATCTTCAACTCTATCCGGCACCCATGTTTATCAGTATCATTAAGCTTTAAACAAAGAGCATTTGCTATATTAGCACCACAACTGTCTCCAGCCAAGAAAACCTTACCAAAGTCTGCAAATTCATCAAGCCATGGCTCGCGATTTCCGTGAAAGGCTACCCACTCAAGTGCAGCCCATGAGTCCTCGTATGCACCAGGAAGAGGAGTTTCTGGGGCTAATCTGTAATTTATTGAAACCAGAATGATTTTAGACTCTGCAACTATTTTGTTGAGACTGTTATGGTAATTTGGATCAGCAACTGATGATATGAAAAAGCCTCCTCCATGGAAATAGATTACAAGAGGAAGTTTTTGGTGGGGTTTTGTTGAATTTGGACGATAAAGTCTGGCTGAGACTCCAGTTTCAGGTATTATTGTTATGTCTTTGGATAGAACATTGGTCTCATGATCTAAGCCTGCAGGTGCCTTTTCTGTTCCTGCAAGTCTTTCAATGGTTCCATCTTTGTAGACCCGAACGTAAGGAAAAATGAGACGAGATAATTCTGGTTTGGTTTCCATGTTGAAGTACAGAGAAACCAGAGTTTTTTTGCCAAAAAGAAAAAACAGAGAAAACAAATCAAAATAATTGTGAGTTGGACAAATCTTATTTTCAAAGTAATCTTGTGAGATGAACAACAATATCTTCTTCCTATATCTTTGAATTGGAAATGGGGGAGTTGGATTGTCTAGTGTTCATAAATGGGGGAGTTATTGTCTAGTGTTCATAGTCTACAATTTATAGGTATTTGTCTCATCACGGAGCTTTTGAAAATTTGAAAACTACTAATTAAATTAACAATTGCAGATAACATTAAAAATATACTAGCTTCACCCCAATATGTAACTATCTTTCTCATATCACAAATTTTTTAAGAAAGTGTGAAATTTATTTCATTTGTAATTAATATTTAATTACATTAACTATGATGCTCTTATTTTAATATACTCAAAACATTCACTCTTCTAATTTATGAGGGATAATTTAAAAAAAAAAAAAATATTTAATATTAGTATAAATATTTATAATTTGAGACACCTTAGAATAAAAAAAAGGCTATATTTTGGGATGGAGTTCGTAATTTGCACATGGATCGCATAATAATTCATTTAACGAGGTAGCTCACTCTGATGGTTGAAGACACTGTTGCTTTGGGATGGAGTTCGTAATTTACACATGGACCACATAATAATTCATTTAATGAGGCAGCTCACTCTGATGGTTGAAAACACTGTTACTTTGCTAACAGCATCTCCAGTACAATATTTTTATTAGCTTATGTGTCTAATAATATGGAAGGTATTAAGTGAGACGTAAATGAAAGTCTATATGTTGACATCCAATTTAAAATTTTTATCTCAAATGCAATATTTTTTATTTTATTTTTTTTCTTTATTAAAATTATAATTTAATATCTAGCCCATCACAATGCACTATCAAATGTAGACATTGTTTAGAAGACTCTCTAGAAATAGAAGGTGAGCTAGACAATATCAAGTCCACATAAGCTTCACGTCCAAAATAAACATTAGCATTGGAGAATATTTTTTTTTAAAAAAAAATTTCTATTTTTCTAATGTGGCTAGTGAATTAGTGCAATCCATACTAACATAATGCTTTAATAAATCCGCAAAAGAGTTCCCAAATGGGGGATATGAGATAAAAATAGCTATAATATTCCAAGTTATATCAAACATTTAGGGATATGTGATATCCGATTCTCACATATTTTTTATTCATCTCTTTGAACATTTGAACAAAATCATCTCAATTTTCTTTCTCCTGTGATGCCCACTAAGAAAATCACTTCCTGAGAAATCTCACATCAGATATTGATTAAGATTTTATATGATATATAAGTTAGACCACTTAATTACTTAGTCAACTTGAGTTAACTATTTTAGGCCAGTGAATTTGAACCTAAGTAGTTGACGAAAGCAGTTAGGTTGATCTTTAGCTTATGTGATCAGACTCCAGTCTAACTGCATACCAGTCATGACACTTTCGATATTCTTTTTTTCACTTCAGATGAGGGGTTGGGAATTTGGGGAAGACGAGATCTCAAGTTCTCATTTCCGAGTCTGGTAGTGCTACTACTGATGGAAAATTTTTTCGTGGAGATTGAAAGTTTAGTTACAAGTGTTGCAAGGTGTAGAATGATTTGGAGTTGTAAGAGAAGGAAGAGAGAAGCAGGCTTTAGATCTCGTTTTGATATTTTCTTTTTAGCTTTTTAGGGAATGAACCATTTGGTTGTTATAAGAAAGAGCTTTAAAAATTTTCTTTCACTTCCTTTTTCTAAGAGATGGCCTAATTATCTTTAAAGACCAAATTGATCAATATTGGAAATTCTCAATATGTCACTTGGTTGTAAACAAATCGAATCAGGCCGAATAATAACATATCGCAAATGGCAAATAAAAAGACTGGAATTGCAAAGCCATCCACCTAGTCATTTGCGTGCGCTGTCATTTTAGATATAAGCTTGATTAATTCATATCGTCGTAAAATGTCAAATGAATATTCTCTAAAACTGGCTGGATAAATCGAAGAAATAACTCCCTTTCCTCCGTTCCTTTTGTCTTCTTCGATGAAAACCTAACAGATTGTTGGAAATCGAATCAATTTGGAATATATGAAAAAAATGAGAATGGAAAATGAAAGAATCATTGTTATAGGTTGTGAAGAATGATATCGAGCCATCGGTGGAGGGAGGATGCGTTACAGATGGTGTTTATTTGTCTAACGGAGAGCTCGCCAGCGACAAAGTCTTGGTTTGGTGGCAGTTGAGCTCGATCAGAGTTTGAAGGTAGTTGCTTGGTTGCTATGGTTTATGTGATGAATGAGATGAATATGAACTAAACTGCTAGGGTTTATGTGATGAATGAGATGAGTATGAACTAACTTTTTTCAATTTAGTCCCATGTTTTACAAGTTTTTCAAAAAGGCCCTTGGATTTTGCAAAAAAGCCCTTATAGATACTTTATTGGTTTGTATTTATGCGTATTGATTTATATTCACTTTTGTTGATTTGTATGGACATTTATTGAATGTTGTTATTAAAATATTGGGTAAATGTCACTTTCTGTTTTGTATTTCTCAATAGGGAAATTTAATAAAACCTCCTTATATTTTGCCTATATTTACATTTTCCTCCATGTTTTTTTTTTTGGACAAAAAACTCCCTGCTTTTATTTCTATTGACATTAAAGTCCTTCTGACTTTTTTTTTTTGGTTAAAATAACGGTTGAAAGATCAAAATGTAATTTTAGGACCCTTTTGAAACAAATAAAGAAATGAGGGACCAAATTATAAGTTTGTCGTCTTCTTCCTTGGTTCGAACAAAAAACAGAGGGAGGAAGAGAGAGAATAGGGACTGCCATGCTTCCAGCACCGCCACAGCCGGCCAACCCAACCAACGCGCCCCCACCTGCCGAAAGCCCTTGCCACGACGGGTCTGGACATGTTGGCACGACGGAGGGACTCTAATGGAGCTATCAGTAAGCGCGGCTGCAAAATTTTAGAAACTATTCCTTCACTATTCACCAATTCCGTCGATATCTTCGAATGCCTTTTCTAGCGTCTTTGGTGGTCAGACGTCAAATCCAACAATACCGGTCGACTCCCTTCACCACTAGCTTTTAGATGGTGGTAAGGTTGGTTTCGATCTATGGCCGAAATGGAAGATACCAATGGGTTCGATTTCGGTGCCATTCGGATCGTAGAATTTTCCAATGCATTTTTCGACGCCTTCCAACCGTTTTCCATCTATTTTAAGGGTATATTCTCAATCCTCTCATTGTAAGTTTCGTTTTGATGTAAAGTTTGAACAATTTGGTCACCGAAATGGAAAGTTGAGTTTTCCGACGACCGATGGACTATTTCCGTTCAAACAAAGGAAGAAGACAACAAACTTACATTTTGGTCTCTCATTTCTTTAATTTTTTCAAAAAGATCCGTAAAATTATATTTTGACAGTTCAACTGTTATTTTAACAGAAAAAATAGATAGAAGGACTTTAATGTCAATAGAAATATAAGGCAGTGAGTTTTTTGTCTAAAAAAAAAAGGAGGGAGAAAAATGTAGATATAGGTAAAACATAGAGAGATTTTATTAAATTTCCCTTCTAATATTGGATAGGTAAATACACATATTTCCACGATATTGGTAAATATGCATATTTACAGTAATTAAAAAGTGGTATTTACTTAATTTTTTTAAATGATATTTATTTAAATTTTAAAATATGTGATATTTATTAAAAATAAGTTTCACAAATGGCTATTTATTACAACTAGGTGTACACCCGCACGATATGCGGATTATATAATTTTTTTTATCATTATTCTATTTTTAGTGTAACATTCCAACCCGTCTTACGAATAAGACAAGTTAAAGTGTCACAACACCATTAACTATTGTTACACAATTTTTTGAATAACATAAAGCTAATAATAATTTTAATATAATTAGGCACGCTAAACCATATGTTATTACTATTTCAACTAATACAACATATTTAATCCAAGGCTAGCTTATATATATATTTTACAGAACATCTATATAATTGTACACTAAAAATTCTTGAACTACAATATTTTTATACCAAAACGTTGTACTGGGAAACTGCTCCTGTGAATGCTGGATCTCACGCATTTTTAGCTATAGACCTGCGAGTTACAGAAATAACTCGCTGAGCAACTCCATGCTTAGTGTGTACATATATATAATTTTTGCACTTAAAAATAAAATAGCAATACTTTAAAAATAATCATCAAACTCATTTCATAAAATCGTATTAAAAATCAACTTTGCAAAATCATAAATCAAAGCAATAAACATTTATCATACAATGTCATTTATTATTTGCTCTACTGGTATTTTCGAACACCAAGGATAAGACTAGGGTTACAATTCGGAGATAGATCGCAGCCATTCACGAATTGTATTATTCACTGTTCAATTCGGAGATAGATCGCAGCTATTCGCGAATTAATATTTTATCACTGGGTCGTAGATCGCAGCCACGCCCGTGGTTTCTCATTTCATTTCTCATTTCACATCATGTATCACACTGCGCAGGATTCTTAACCATATATCATGACATATTCTTATCACTAAGGTTCCATAAACCAAGTAGAGCATAAACATTTCCACTTTCAATAATAATTTCTCAATAATCTTTCTCATTCATTTCGAATAATCATTTTGTCGATCATTCAATTCAGATTTTTATTGCACAAGTATTTGCGATAAATAATAATATCAATTCTCATGCTTCCAAAAATATTAATCTTTGAGAAATAAATAAATCTCCATTAAACACATTTCACTTAATATAATATTGAAAAATTTCATTTAGATAAAATTCTATTTTTACCGTACCGGAAATTTCGCGCTTGCGAATACCGCTACAGTATTAAAAATTATTTTATAACTCGAACGCACATTCGAGTTCTCCATAAATCATATATTTAATAAAATCATATATCCATATTATTAATCAAATAATTGAAATTGCAATTCAATAAATTAAAATAAAATCAGTTTGAATACTTTAAAAATAAAAGTACCAAACCTGTTAGTTAGCTCCGCTTAGTATTCTCCCACTAAATTTCTGATTTCACCCCCTTTTCCTACAATTCAGGTTCTATAAAATATTTAATTAACACTATAAATAATTATCTAAGTTTCCAAATACTCTAATTATATTTTTCTAGGTCTCTAATTATCTAATTTTCCAAAATAATCACTAATTAATTTTAATTATTCAATTTAAATAACTGCTAGACTTAATTGAAACCAAAATGAACTTCTGGGGTTAAATATAATAGGCGGAGGGGCTCACTTGGAAACGGATGAAACTTCTGTGGGTAAAAATGAGAGGCGCGCTGAAATAGAAGGACTGGACGCGTAAAATTTCTCAAAACGCGGGCTTTCGTGTGTTTTGACCGAACACTGTTCTCCTTCTCTTTCATTTTCTTCTGTCTGCGTCGGGCGCTCGTCGAACCAGAAGCCCACCAAGCCCACGGCGGTTTCCGGTGGCGACAGACGGCGTACAGGTACTCGATCTTCTCCTCTCACCGACGCCGACTCCCTTCTGGTCTCCAAATGGCCGGACAGTAACCGCAATGATCGGAAACTCTTTCAACAGTAACCAGACTATCCGAAATTTAAATGGATAGTCCGAACGGAAAACTCCCCTCCGGCTACTGGTTGGGTTGCTTCTTCCGCCAAACTTGTTTATTTCAACCTCCTAAATCGGTTTCCGGTCTCAGATTGAAGGTTTGATAGAGGAATTATGAAATGGAAATTTTTAAATTTCTTCCTCTATTTCTTTCGTTTTCCTAACTTCTGTTCACCACCAAATTTCCCTTTATTTCTTCAATCTTTCTCAATTTCTGCTTATTCCTTCATTAAATTATTTCAATGGTCACAGACTGTTCTCCTTGCCCAAGCTTCAGTTTCAGTTGAAGCAAGTGAGAGGTGAATAGTTATATTTTCTTTGTTTATGTTTGTTGATTTTCGAAGGAGGCAAGTAAAATGATGGAAATACATAATTGAAATTCTGTTTTAAGTGGTGTCTGCAATATAATGTAACATCCTAAAAATAATAATTCTTGGATAGCAAAAATAACTTAAAGGATCAAATTGTAGTTTACCAAAAATATTAGATTAAATGAAAAATGAATTATATTTAATCTTAAGTAATGAATTATTTTATAAAATTTA
>CATIWJ010296161.1:0-12980 GCA_949640765.1 Croton laevigatus
AGTTTCTTCATCAAAATACAGTTTTTCAATATTTTTGTTGCTTTTCATAATAATGCCATTAAAACCTACAAAAATCAAGATTTATATGATAAGTGCTACAAATGTGAATTATTAATTGATTATAAGCAAAATTACATAATAATTCTCTATAAAAATATATGCAAATTTAGCACTTATCACAAACAAAGTTCCATTTGTGCAAGAAGCCAGCTGCTCTATAATACACTGCCGTTGGACTCTTCCATTGATGCTTCCAAAGTACCTCATTCTTGTGAGACCAAATAGACTAGATAAGAGTTGTCGCAAGCTCAGCCTCCTCTCTCTGTAACAAAAAGAAAACATGCTCCATTCATTTCGTAAAATTATGAACATTAGCATTTTGCCAACCACCTACGGACAATATCCAACATCTCTATGGAAAAGAACATTTAATCAAAGGCATGAAGTACAAACTCCTCATTAACCCATGACAAATCGGATACAAATTCAAAATATCCACATGCCTTTGCCACAAGCTTGCACAAATAAGTAGAACACCTCTAACAGCTTGCCATATTAAATTAAGTAGTTTTGGTGGAATTTGCAACTTCTATAAATGCTACCAAACCCAATCCTAAACTCTGAACATGTTCTCCATAATCGGACAAAGAAACTTATACCCAGACTTGACTGTATAAGCCGTTTTTCTATCATGTGCCCAAATTAACCTATCATCTGCCCTTAGAGAGGTGAGTGGTATAGATATAATTTGCCATATCTCCTATTCATTAAACACCCCATTCAATGAACTCAAATCCGAACACCCTTAGATAATAAGATCCAAAACTGAATTTAAACAATAATCAATCGGTCTCATCGTCATAATAAAATGTTGATTAAAATTAGGCAGCTAAGGGTCCTCCTAAATATTTATCTTTGAACCATCTCCAACCCTCCACACATAGCCAGCAGCAAACAAGTTCTTTGCCCCCCATATACTGCGCCAAAATTAGCTGGGATTTCTACCCAAAGGAGTTGAGAAGACATCTAAATTAGGAAAATATCTCTCCTACAAAACTTTAGCGACAAGTGAATAAGGATTCTAAATTAAATTCCAGACCTGTCTACCCAACATTGCAATATTAAAAGAACGCAATCTCTTGAATCCCAAGCCACCAACATATATTGGCACCCTAAATCTTGCCCATGAAAGCTAATGGACTCCTCTTTCCTGGTTTGAACCATTACTCCACCAGAACACATTCATAATATTTTCAAAATCTAAACAAACACCTGTAGGGACTGCATGTAATGCCCTTTTTAAAGTTACTTATTTTCCTATTTGTGAAAGAGCTCGCCTCTTCCAACTATTCAAGCGTTGCCATACCTTCTCATTAACAAAAGCAGAAACTTTCTTCTTATTCTAACCTACTTTAGAGGGAAGCGCTAGATAAGTACCGAAGCTATCATGTTCAGTGAAACCAAGAATAGCACAAAGTGAATTGCAAACCATTCTCGAAACATTCATGCTAAATGTGATGTATGACTATCCAAATTCACAAGTTGTCCTGAAATATTATCATAGCATAACAAAATATCCCGGATGACAACGGCTTCTCCTTAGACTTAAAAAAGAAAACACTATCATCAACAAAAAAAAAAAAAGTGAGATATAGAAGTACCTCCTCTTGAAAGTTGAAACCCCATGCAAATTGCCTTTAGCTAATTGTTTCTGAATCATCCATGAAATAAATTCAGTGCACAAAATAAATAAGGAGATAAGGAATCTCCCTATCTAAGGCCATGTGACGGAGTAATAAGGCCTAATTCTAGACCTTCTTGCAAAATTGAATATTGAACTGTTGACACACAGTACATAAGGAAGTCTATAAAGCGTCTAGCAAAACCAAATCTCAATAACACCTCCCTGAAAAAACTTCATTCCATGCGGTCATGAGCTTTAGTAATGTCTATCTTGAAAGCTGCAAAACCCATTGTCCTGAGTTTTTGAGATTCAAAAAATGCATTGGTTTAAAGGCCAAAGTACAATTATCATGAATGCTCCTCCCTGCCACAAAGGCACTTTGACAATCTGACACAATCTCAGGAAGAAAAATCTTCAAAAAATTTGCAATCATTTTAGTCATGATCTTATGAAAAACTGAACATAGAGCTATAGGCCGAAGATCTGCCATTGTTCATATCTGGGCAAGGGAAGAGGTTCCCTTCGAACCCTCGACCTTGTTATCAAGCTGGGCTGATGGGATTTTCTTAGAGAAAAATAATGTACAATATTAACTTAATCGAGCATAGTGACTTTTTTTTTCTCCTTACTAATCTGATGAGAAATCAAAGATTGTCAGATTGGTAAAAATCAAAATTTAATCCCAGTTTTCCATCAATTAAATCAATCCCATTTTAATAGCATTATTCCAGTTTGGAATAAATGTAGCATTTTAGAATTCTTTTGTAAATGAATTTCTATTCAAATTAATTTACAAATGATCTTAATGGGTTTAAAATAACAAATTTAAAATTCAAATCTATTTTTTTTTTTTTTTTTTGTCTTTTAAACATGACAAGGATCTACAAATGAATTATATAAAATTCATTTGTTCCAAAACACCTGTAGACGATATTTGTTAGGTAATACTAATACTATTGCTAACACTAATACATAAATAAGAAAATGAGTGAGGGCATTTAATTATAAAGTGAAAAAGTAAAATATGGTAGGGCTCTCCCAAGAACCAAATTGAAACCCTTTTTTATTGGCAAATGAAGTATTATTAAAAAAACTGAGCCTAAACCATTAAAAGAACCACATTTATATACAAACTAAACTGTAAGTATGAAATTCTGGTTCCTTTGCTCAAACCATATTGTAATCGTCTTAGAACTAAACCAGAACCAAACTTGTATCAAAGAATTGGACTTGAAATAAATTATTTTTGTAAAATATGTGTCGCATACCATACCCAATTATAATTTTGTAAAATTTTAAATTCTGTGTTTAAAATTTTATTAATTTTAATTTATAGAATATTCAACATATTTATTATAAAAATTAAAAATATATACTATAATATAACTAAATAAAAAAAATTCTTTAAAAATTCATTATAATAATTTTATAAATTAGTACAGTGGGGAAAGAAAATAAGAGATGAATTCAAGAACTTAGTCTTGGTAACCAGTGTGTTAACCAGTTGGGTTAGGTCTTCACCTTGCATCTTATTGGATTAATTAATTAATTTGATCCTATTAATCATACATCATTTTTAGATTATGACAGCTTAAGGGGAACATTGTCAGGAGTTTGGTGAGCTAACCTAGGAACTAATCCTCTTTTCTGGTCCAAATTCAACTCTTTGCTCTGAAATTTGGATTCTATTTTTGGATTGGTCAAAGTATCAAAATCCTTAATCGTTTTCTTTGCTTTTGATACAGATTGAATGTTGATATCAAGACATTGCTTACACTTCCAATATTAAGTCATATGAATAAAGAAACCGTTTAAGGTTTGGTTTTGACTAAACCTAACTCGCCTTTTTTTTTTTTTTAATTTTTTTTTTACTCAAACAATTGATTGTCTATACTCAATTTTTAGATTAATTTCAGTTGTCTATAGTTCGCAAAATTCGACTGTGTTGTAAATTAAATATGAAATAATTGAAACAGTTGAATTTGAAGTCATATGAAATTTATAACACAAACTCGAATTCAGCGAATTGTGGATATCTGAAATTGATTTCAGAACTGAATACAGACAATCAATCAACTTTCAAGCAAAAAAAAAAAAAATTAAAAAGAAAAAGAGGCAAGAGCCTCTTACCCTGAGAGGCATAGCCAGACTGGGTAGGTTTCTGTAATTTTTTCTGATATTTTATAATTAAAATTACGTAAAATTAGTTCTTTTATGGGAAGAAGATGAGTGGTAAGACATTTCTTTTCTAGGATTGAGGTCCCGTTTGAGACTTATCTTAGTTCCCTTCTCCAATTTCCTCTTAGAATAGGATATCTATGTGAAAAATAAATAAATAAATAAAAAAGGAGATGAGGTTTTGTTTCTTAGCAAATTTGAAGTGACATCTTCGAATTGCAGCTCCATACCCGTTAAAAGTATAACATTAATATTAAATCAAACTTTATAATGGACACCCGACGTAAATCAACCTAATCACATTTTTCCTTTTCTCTACTTTACATTTTTTTCCCGTGATAAATACTATAATGTCCTCGTTGTACTTAAAAGTTACTCTTTTTTTAATTCTATTGACTTAATTTATAAGACAAGGTCTAGGATATAATTTTCCATGGACAATATTTTTATAAAACCCTCCAAAATTTCAGTCTTCCAAAATATTATTTAAAAGTTGTAATTTTCTATTATTATGTAAATCTAATCAAGTGCTTGAAAACCTCTTCTTCATCTTCAAAGTTTATTCAGACTAGGTCCAATGAATTAAGCCATTCAATAAAGATTTATGATACATGTATGGGGTGTACTCAATGTGTCCGAGCCTGTCCCACCGATGTATTAGAAATGATACCTTGGGATGGATGTAAGGAGCAAAGTAATTTTTAAATAAAATGAAAAAATTAGTGTCGTTCACTAAAAAAGAATAAGATAAGAAAGAAAATAGTCAAAATATTACTACCTCAGTATTTTTTGTTTCTTTACATTTCAAACAGTATGATTAGAATCAAGTTTGGTATTGATAGTTTGATGGGTTGGGTTAGGTAGATTAAAATTTTATTATTTTGCTGATTAGAATAACAAATTTTATTTTGCTTATTAGAATAACAAATTTTATTATTCATAGTAATTAGTAATAGTTTTTCATCAAAAATTAAAAATACTCATCTAATAATATTTATAACACAAAAGAAAAGTTTTGAAGGAAATAGAAAAGTGGAATATTAGAAGAGGGTATAATCCATATATTATTAGTTTATAAATGATTATGATCGTAAAATAAATTAAGCTGGAATTGAAGTAATTCCCATAATTTCCCAGGAATAGATATAGTAATAGTACTATAATTAAAGAAAAGCCACTGCGTTTAAACGAAAAACTTAGAAAACTGTATCAAAAAATATGAAACCATACCATGTTCTTGCTAGAAGTTTAGCAATTATATTTAATTTTTTTCTTAATCAACATAATAAAAACATCAAATTATACATTGATTTTTGCTTAAAAGTGGGTAAATATGTAAATACTATAGAATCGGACATTAAAGTATAATCCAGTTACAAATTAATTCATGACATAATACATATATACCAAGGTTTCAATCTCTTCCATACTATATAAAAAAAAAAAGACAGATTCCCAACTATACATATAACTGTTATTACTATTATTATTATTATTATTATTATTATTATTATTATTACTACTACTGTATAAATATATATATTTTTCCAATTTTGTAAGATACGTACGAAACCCATGTGAACTGCCTACCCAAATACATAGGGATACGTCATATTCAACCTTTTTTTTTTAGCAAAATATGTCATATTCAACCTATACAAAACACAAATTTTCCCTCAAATCACACACCCATGTAATAAATAAATTATAAATATATGTATATAGAAAAATACTAAATATAAAAGGTACCCTCTCCATCTTGAACTTGAAAGGGTGGACTTGGACAATTCCGATTAAGCAGCTCTTCTATCATTTGCAATGCAATTCTCTCTTCTTCATCCATCTGCGATCTCAACTCTGGCACCGGCAGCGCTTTTGCCGGTTCATCTGACGCCAATGCAGCATCAGAATCCTGGTGGTTTCTTTTCCCAAGCTGTACGGTCATGACCCAGTTGGAATCGGACCGCTGTCCGGCACGTTTTTGCCAAACTCCAATGTGGGAGTTCTCAGTGTCGAGTCTTAGACACGTCATTGACGGCGATGGTGCTTTACTACACTTTCGTAGCTTAGCATGAAGAATTTCAGATAAACCATTTGAATTATAGTTACCTGAATTACTATTACTATTATTATTATTAGTAGTGGAAGTCGTCGAAGTGCTCGAAGAAGGCTCACTAGGGTTGAGTTCTTGAGATATAGGGAAGTTTGTTTTGGCATTACGACCGCTCACTAAAATCGCAGCCTGATCATAAACCCTAGCTGCTTCTTCTGCTGTTTCGAACGTACCAAGCCAGATCCTCCTCTTTCTGCAAAATCAAGAATTAAAAACGTTCATATAACAACAGGACACCGCATATTTCACCTGTTGAATTGTGTTTTGTACGCAGATATGATATGTGCAATACAAACCAAAATCCAAACAGTTGAAATACGCGTTTTTATATAAGAAACTGAAAAAATAAACAAGATTATCGAAAAGTTTTGGTTGAGGGGCGTACAATAAAGGGTGTCGAATTTCGGAAACCCAGGAACCCCAATGACGTTGCCGAACACCTCTGAACTTCTTTGATTGGACCATAGTAAAAGTACAGAAAGAGGAGATATGGAAAGTAAGTACAAATGAAGCAGAGAATGAGAAGAAGAAGAAGTATATAGAAGATGATAAGAGAGAGAGGGGAGGTGTTAAATGAGATCGTACACAATTTGTCGGCCACCTTAACGGTGTTGTGTCCTAGGATCTAAGTGTATGTGAACTCATCGTACGTCTTATTAGTATAATTTATAAAAATAGTTGAGCTTAAAATTTTATAACTAACCTACCCAAATTAATGGCTGCTGGGGTTGCTTTTGTACTGCATCACCTACCCCTCTTGCATAAAGGTCCATGTGAAGAGAAAAGCTCTAAATACTTAAACTGATGGGACTAGTGACTTATTTTACTTATTTTCTTCCAGTTATATATGTTTATATCAAAGTTTAATATTGCATATGGCTATTAATATATCATAGTTATTAGTTAGTTATTGATGTGGTATATATTTTCATACTGGTCAAAACATCATCAACCACTCGTTTCAAAATTACTTTCTAAACATTTCTAGCATGTTATTACGGGTTTGCTCAGAAAAATTAGCTGTTTGAGTAGTTTTTAGCTGTTTTTATTAGTTATTTATATAATGTCAAAAGCTACATGTCTTAGTTTTTGATAAAACGCTACTTAAACAGCTACATTAAAACTACATTACCGAATACTACAAAAATTGGCTTTTAGCATTTTGACTGATTAAAATGTTAAAATTTACTTCAAAAAATATTGCCAAACACATATATATCAGGAGTGTATTCATCAAAACTAGTATTTAAATAGTGTTTAAGTGCTCAACTAGTTTTTAAGTAGCATTTAACTTTTTTTTTTTTAAAACATGTTATACACATATTTCCTAATACATATAAATAAATAGCAAAAACATGCTCTCGCTCTAATGGCGTCTAGGGTTTCTCTCCCATAGAGACCTTGTTTGTCTTGTCTATTGACAAGTTTTTTTTTTTTGTTGATTGCTTTCCTTTGTTTGTCCTTATTGACAATGGAAGAAGTTGATGATGTTTCGGTGGAGATGGCCCATCTTTTGGTTAGGGAAGATAATGAACAGGGGTTGGAGCTTGGGGAGGAGGATGTAGAGGAAGATAATGCTCAACTAGTTTTTAAGTAGCATTTAACTTTTTTTTTTTTTAACACATGTTATACACATATTTCCTAATACATATAAATAAATAGCAAAAACATGCTCTCGCTCTAATGGCGTCTAGGGTTTCTCTCCCATAGAGACCTTGTTTGTCTTGTCTGTTGACAAGTTTGTTTTTTTGTTGATTGCTTTCCTTTGTTTGTCCTTATTGACAATGGAAGAAGTTGATGATGTTTCGGTGGAAATGGCCCATCTTTCGGTTGGGGAAGATAATGAACAGGAGTTGGAGCTTGGGGAGGATGATGTAGAGGAAGATGGTGCAGACTTTTCTTTGTGTCTTGTTGGTCGATTTTTAACCGATAGAGTCATCAATTTCGTGGCCATGAAACAAACAATGGCTGCATTATGGAGACGTTTCATGGGGTAACAGTTCGTGAGGAAGACAGTGGTATATATGTTTTCTAGTTCTATCATGAAGTTGATGTTGCTCAGGTGTTAGATATGTCACCATGTTTATTCAATAACCAGCTCCTGATCTTGGATCGACTTAATGGTTACTCGCACCCATCCGAGGTCCCTCTCTTTCATTTTGATATATGGGTATAAGTAAGGGGATTACAAACGGGATGTATGTCGGGTAGAGCTGCAGAGAAGATTGGAAATGAAATTGGCCAATATGTGGCTACTGATCCAAACAACCGATCATGGAGTAAGTATATGCGAATCCGTGTCCGATTGGATGTTCGGCGCCAGTTGAAGAAGGAGATAAAATTGAGGAAGAAGGAAGGTGATTGGTTTTGGCCATCACTGCAATATGAAAAATTGCCCAATTTCTGTTTCTTGTGCGATTATTTGGATCACACAGAGCGGTATTTCAGGCTGCTCCTCTTATCAGCTGGAACCCCTCCTCAACGACAGTTTGGACCAGAGTTGAGGGCTTTGAATTAGCGGCAGAATCTGTCCATCGGAGCTAGATGGCTACGTGAACCAGATATTGAAGATGATGGCAGAAGTCAAGGCAGTTTTTGGGGAAGGGATTTTGCTACCAATTTTGATCCTAATTCCAACTTTGAAATTGGAAAAAATAATGAAGGAGGCATGAATGAAGGCTGCTCTAATGGTAAAGAAAATGTTGATTTGAACAACAACGATTGTTGTCATGTTGGGAACGATGGTGAAGAAGGGGTGGAAATAGTGGACCCAAAGAGAAAAAGAGTGGGTCCTAGCAACAATTGTTCCAATGTTAACCCAGAGGCAGTAATGGTTCCTATTTCAAAAAACGGATTAGCGGCGAGTTCCAAAAATCGGACCCGCCGAGAGCCATGAGTTGTATAAGCTGGAACTATCGTGGGCTTGGCAACCCACATGCAGTTAGGACGTTACAAGAGATAATTAATTTAAAGCGGCCACAATTTATTTTTTTAATTAAAACTTTATGTAATGCTTCAAAAATAAATGAAATAAAACAATTGTTGCAGTATGATGGGTGTTTCTTTGTTGATGCTCAGGGTCATAGTGGGGGGTTGGCGTTATTATGGAAGGCTTCAAAATCTGTTTCAATATTGAGTTATTCCCATCGGTATATTGATGAAATGGTAGAAGTGGACTTGATTGGTGAATGGAGACTGACTAGTTTTTATGGAATGCCTGACAGGTCTCGTAGGGCGATTGCATGGAATCTTTTGCATGTTTTAGCATCTCACAGTGATCTTCCTTGGGTAGTGATGGGAGATTTTAATGATACTCTAGCTGCTCATGAAAAGAAGGGTGGTCGTCCTCAACCTCTTCGTTTAATTAATGGTTTTTGTTATGCTATTCAGGATGTCGGTCTTTTTAATTTTCATTTGTATGGTTACCAGTTTACTTGGGAGCATAGGAGGGGGAGAGATGATTTTGTTGAGGAGAAATTGGATAGAATTTTGACGAATAATGATTGGCATATCCATTTTCCTTATGCTCATGGATCGGTCCTATAGATTTCTTCCTCCGATCATTTACCGGTTTCTCTTAAGATGCGTTGCTTTATCCCAAAAGGCCATCCTCTTCGTTTTCATTTTGAAAATAGTTGGGGTATAGAGGTGGCTTGCCGTGAATTAGTCACTTAAGGGTGGGCTGATTTAGCACATCTGGATCTTGTCTCTCGACTAGAGGCTTGTGCTAATATTCTATCAGGTTAGGGTAGGGATTTTAAAAGAAAGTTTAAGATGGAGCTGGATTCTTATTGGAAATATGTAACTCTTCTACGAGGTTCTCGTCACCAAGATAACATGGAACAATTTAAGAGATCTAAGCAACGGTATCATGATTTGCTCTGTCAACGTGAAGTGCACTGGAAGCAACGAGCAAAAACTTTTTAGTTAAGAGAGGGTGATCGGAATACTCGATTTTTTCATTCTGCTGCCACAACTAGGAGGACAAAGAATCAAATTTTAAAGCTTAAAGATGATAGTGGGATGGTGCAGACCTGGGAATCGAACTTGGAGCAGGTAATGCTTACTTATTTTAATGGCTAAACATTGTGATTTTGCTTCTATTTTGGACTGTATTCCTTCTTTGGTCTCTGAGGAGAATTGTACTATGTTATTACAACCTTACTCTGTTGAGGAAGTTAGGGGTGCTATTTTTTCTAAGCAACCAGATAAATCTCTAGGGTTATATGGATTTAATCCAGGTTTTTATCAGCAATATTGGGAGATTGTGGGTTCTGACATTTCTTAAGCTTGCCTAAACTATTTGAATTCAGGGACTTTTCCTATTTCTTTAAATTAAACTGCACTTGTTTTAATCCCTAAGAAAGCAAAACCTGAAGTTATGGGGGATCTAAGACCAATTGCCCTCTGCAATGTTATTCTTAAAATTATGACGAAGATGATTGCTAACAGATTGAAGGGTATTCTTCCTAAGTTGATATCTGAAAGCCAGAGTGCTTTTATCCAGGGTAAAAATATTCAAGATAATTGTATCTTAGCTGTTGAAGTTATGCATAGTTATCAGTGGCGGACTAGGGGGAAAGAATTTTCAGCTGCAATCAAAATGGATATCAGCAAGGCCTATGATAAAATGGAATGGTCTTTTGTCAAGGATGTTCTCTTACAGTTTGGTTTTCCTGCTTCTTGGGTTGATCTGGTTTATCATTGCATTTCTACTGTTTCGTATTGGATTCTTCAGAATGGCAAGCAGCTTGGTCCGATTATTCCATCCAAAGGACTTCGTCAAGGTGATCCTCTCTCACCTTATCTTTATATTTTTTGTGCTGAAGGTTTATCTCGTATGATTCAGAAGCAAAATGGTTTGGGGATGCTGCATGGGAGTCGGGTTTCAAGAGGAGGACCAACTATCTCCCACTTGTTTTTTATGGATGATAGTTTGGTTTTCATTAAGGTTAATGAGGCAGAAGCCCATACTTTGAAGAATATTTTAGTGACTTATGAACGAGCTTCTGGTCAGGAAATTAGTTTTCCGAAGCCTTCTGTTACTTTTAGTGCAAATACTTCGAGTGACGTAAGAAGAACTGTGTGTGGGGTATTGGGTGTGGAGGAAAAAGAATCACTGGGTAATTATTTGGGTTTGCCATCACATGTGGGAAGGAATAAAAAAGATGATTTTCATTATTTGAAGAATCGAGTATGGAGAAAATTGAGTTCATGAAAATCGGGGATGTTATCTAGAGCATGGAAGGAGATTTTATTGAAAACAATTCTTTAAGCAATGTTTACTTATGTTATGAGCCTTTTTCTTCTTCCAAAAACCATTTGTTTTGAGATGGAAGGAATTATGAATAAATTCTAGTGGAAGTCAGGAGGTGGTCAGGGCAAGGGTATTCATTAAATGGCTTGGGATCTTATGGTACACCTAAAAGCTTTGGTGGTATGGGTTTTAAACGCCTTCATGTTTTTAATTTGGCTCTTTTGGGAAAACAAGGATGAAATATTATGGTCAGACCAAATTCTCTGGTAACTAGAGTGTTAAAAGCTCGCTATTTTTCTACGGGAAGTTTTTGGATACTCTTTTGGTCTATAATCCCAGTTATATGTGGAGGAGCATTTGGGAGTCTTGTGATTTGATTAAGTCAGGAATTTATTGCCGTATTGGAAATGGCAAGATGACATCAATTTGGGAAGATCCTTGGCTTCCTCATGCTGATAATTCGTATGTGAGCTCAGAGCGACCGACCATGGCGACTGTTTCTAAAGTTTCTGAGCTTATTGCAGGTGGGAGGTGGAATGTGTCTTTGCTTAATAATCTTTTTAATGAGCAGGATAAGGCTTCTGTTATGTCCATAATGTTACCGAACAGACATTTTACAGATAAATTTTGCTAGAAATTTGATTCAAAGGGTGGATATTCAGTTAAGAGTGCTAATCGTCATCTACAAAATTCTAGATTTATACCTCAAGTGTCATCTCCATTAACATGGAAGAAATTGTGGAGCTGTAAGGTGCCTCCAAAGGTTCTTAATTTTGGATGGCATTTATTTCGTGAAGTTCTTCCTTATTTGCAATCTTTGAGGATGCATAGAGTAGCTGTCAATAATATATGCCCTATGTGCCATGGTAATGAGGAGTCTTTGCTGCATCTATTTATGCAATGTTCTTTTGCTAGGTCCATTTGGATAATTTCGAGTATGGGCTGGCAATTTTTTGGAGTGACTTCCTGGCAATCTTGGTTGGAGAACGTGTTTCAGGCAGCTACAGGGGTTGTAGCGGAGGAAATTCTAATGATTTTATGGGCTATTTGGTCTGCAAGGAACCAAAGAGTTTGGAATCATCATAATACTGCTCCTATGGGTGTTGTTCATGTCACGACCAAAACCCCGGGTTAGTAGGATTAACTATGTAGTTAACGGGACACGTGTCGAACGATTATTTGTAAATATTGTAAATTAATAAAAATATATAAATTTAAAAAACAACATGTGAAGATGGATTAAATTGAAATAAACATAGGACTAAACTGAAGGAAAAAAAGATAAGGAAGGATTAAAAAGGGAAAATAGGAGCAATTGGAAGAGAGGCAGAAGAAGGAAGGACCAGAATGAAATTTTCAAGGGTATGAACGAAAGGAAGAAAAAATCATAGGGACCAAAATGATATTTTCTTACCAAGATAAACACAACAATACAAAATTGTCAGAATCCGGTCAAAATTTCGGAAGGGAATTGAATGCTGAACATTTTGGTACAAAAATCGTTCGAAACCGTGCGGAATTGGCTGAGAAATAGCCGAAAAATCAAACCTCAAAAACTTGATTTGTGATCTTTCAAAATCGAGTGTAGAGCTTAAAATAAATTGCATAAATAGATTCCTAAGAGTGAGTAGAGCAGATTAGAGGTATCATTTGCTCCGACATATTGCCGGAGGAGGAGTTCCGGTCGAAACAAATAAAAATCTTTCGAAGCGTTTTCCAGGAGATTTACGCAGCGATCGACGGAGTTA
>CATIWJ010296371.1:0-11339 GCA_949640765.1 Croton laevigatus
AACATATTCAATACTCTCAACATCCTAATTGTGCAAAATCTTCTTTCAATTACTTTCATTTATTTCTTGAGTGTTTTGTTAGTTGGGTTAGCATTAAACCAACATTTTGTTTAGTTGTTATAGTTTGTGAGTGAGCTCTAAACTCTTATTCTGTTTCATTGTAAGTTTGGGGTGAGCATTAAACCCTAAGTTTGAGGTGAACTTCCTAAAACCTCTTTGTATTTCCATTAGTGTTTAGTAGAACCCAATTCCTTTCTAGGATTGGAGAAGTGGACGTAGGCTCAAGGTTATAGCCGAACCACTATAAATTTCTTCTATTCGAACCACCAAATTTCCGCTTAATTTTTTTAGAAGGCCACTAATTCACCCCCCCTCTTAGTTGCCACGGGACCAACATATATTTTATTTGTTTAATTATTCTTAACCTTTCTATGTAGAAAAATTTTACTCTTTTAATTAATTGAACATTATTATTCGATATTTATTTTATCCTAACTGTTTCATTTGTCTTATCTTATTTAACTTCATTATTTAAAGTTTTAGTTTTTTATTTTATTTTATTTTAAACCATTTGATTTGCAGGACACAAACTAAATTATAGCTTTTATTTTCATGTATTTTATTTAACTTTTATTTAAAGCTTATATCAAAGTAAATTTAACTGATTCAGTAATTCTTAGGAAAGACCGCCCACTCAGGCCTCTTTAGATAGGAATACTATTCCAAATAAATTCCCAGGAAAGGCTGGAAGGGTCACAACTGGTCCCATTCGAAACCCAGTCTCCTAGACAAAACTTATTTGCACAGTATTTGCATTCACTTTATATTTTATTACCCTATGTTTATTACTAAAGTTTCTTATTATCTGTCTTAATCTTTATATCTTAATTACTACTTAACTTATATTCTATGTGTTTGTCTGCCTAAGTGACATATACTGTTTTTCTATTTGGCATATACTGTTTCCTAATTCAACTGTGTAATATTTTTTCCAAGTTTAACCTATTCTTTTTTTTTCCTAGGTTTAACCGCCCAGAAACGGCTAAACCAATATTCTGATATCACTAAATATAACATCCCTTAATCCAACCATTTATAGCCGAACCAAGTTACGTCACATCATATACTATTTAGTATACAGATCATAATCTACAATTAGTACAAATTATGAATACATTTTTTTTTATTCTATCTTTGAGCTCGTTCCCACTTTTTCTTCACAATATATGCCCATCTAAGTTCTTCGTGTTCCTGATACTATCTGACAGTTTCGGTTCCTTTCACTTCTTTCAGAGACCTACAAGTTCAGAATTAACCAAACTTGCTGAGTGATTACACTCAGTGGATACTTTAACTAATGAAAAGCATAAATAATTTAAAAGCACATGCATAATTTAAAACATAATTTAAATATTTTAAATCACTTAATAAAATAATCATCAAATAAAATTTTTCTTTAGAATAAATTAAATTGATTTATTTAAAATTTTACTTAGCTTGGTTAGCTCTACTAGATATTTAGACAAACCTATGTCTGTATGGATGAATCGGCTTGTAGGCATAAATAACTGCATGGATAACGGATGTCACCGTAAGTCAATTACAACTGCCGTTGCCGAAAAAATCAATGGCTATATATCAAAAATCGTCAAGATATGATCGATCATTCCCTACCTTGATTTGGTTCAACTAAATCCTAGTAAAGCTTAAAATATTTTTTTTCTCATAAATCCTGATTTTCCGAATCATATTTGCTTTACTTTCAAAAATATCATTTTTGCAATTCAATATAAATAATCATTTTGAAATCATTATTTTTCATCAATATATACATCACAAATATTTATTTCAAAATCATATTTTAAATAATATTTTTCATTATATTTTAAAAACAACACGTCTTATCAAAATCTTAAAATATAATAATTGAAAAAAACTTTTATCATAAACATGTTGTATTTTATATTAACAAAATCTTTATTAAAAACTTGGTATACTTTTATAAAAAAATATACTTATTTCAAATTTATTTTATTTCATGTCAAAAGATTTTTATCTCAAAATATTTAACAAATATTATTTTCTCAAAATCAAATATTTAAAATAATATTTTCACAATATTACTTTCATTAAAATTTTGGAAACAACTTGATTTATAAAATATTTAAGTAATAATTTGTAAATACTTATTTAAAAACTCAATTTATATAAATACTTATATATATTTTCAAATATCTTTTCTCAGTGAAACATATCTTTTATAATAATAATAATAATAAATAATTTTTCTTACGTAGCAAATACTTAAAATTATTGATTTTTCAAAATAATATTTTTATCGAACCATAGGGATGATTTGGTCTAATAAAATCTTAATTATTCATCTTCATAATAAAATTCATAATTTCGAAATAAATCATAACCAATTCATAAATAAACATTTAATCAAAATAACTCCAAATAATCATTTAATGCAAAATATTAAAATCATGCAAAAAATAAAAATAGAATTTAGAGTTTTTCAAAATTAAAGTATCAAACCTCGGTCTCCTTAAGTTTCGGGTCCTCATTCTTCATGTTATCGGACTGTCCTTTGTCCTAATAAAAGAAAGCAGAAAGGCATAATTGAAATAGAATATGACAAGGCGGGGTTTGACCATAATTGACTAAAAGTTTGAGCGCCGTTTGGAAATAACGTGGAGGGACCTTTCTGTTATTTTCCAGGTTAGCGAGGATTAGCGCCGAAGTTTTGCCAAAATGCAGGGAAAGGCCGCGTTTTGATGGTTGAACAGACTGAACGTTGGATCAACTCACCTTGATCGAACCAGTCCTCGAGTTGGACCGTTGTCTTCAACCTCTCGCTCGCACTGTTCATCACTATTGACCCGAAAGTTTCAGGCCGTCGTTCTCCTTTTTTTCGGCGACCATTTTGAGCAGAGGAGGTACCAATCTACTCCTTTTGAGATTTCTGGTCTATCCGTGGCGTTAGATTTGACGAAAAATGACAGAAATTTAGAAATCGAGGCTTGAATATTTCGGGTTTTAAAGGGGTAATTGGGTCAAATTTTTTGGTATGAACTGACCCGATGGAAATCGAGTTTTCGGTGGTTGTTCATGGTGTTTCTTGCATTGAACTTGATTACTAGACCTCGAGGAAGAGATTTATAGCTTTAGTTTTTAAATTTGATTAGCGAAATGTAAAATGGCGTAAAATTTTCTTTCCTTTCTTTTCCTGCTTCTGTTTTCGAATAGCATAGCCTTTTCTTCCCTATCTATTTTCCTCTTCTCCTATAATTGATTCTCAATTACTAAATCCGACATTACAAAAAGCTATTTTGTTTGTTTTTTATTATTAACCAAATCATTTTTGTTTTTGTCGACCATTTCTCTTCAATTATTCCACCGTCCAACATTTTCATTTTCATTCAAATCACTTGTCTCGGAGTTTAGATTCCAAATCTCAATATTTGAAACTTAATTCCGCACGTAAAATTTTTCGAAGGTCAAAATGACTAAAATGCCCTCAAAAATCGAAAATTGCACTATTATGCTTAAAACAACTGTCTTTTCAACCTGATTATCATCTAGACAATTAAATCATCAATTTACCATAGAATAATCCATTCTTAAAATTTTTTTATGATTAATTACCACTTAGTCTAATAATTCTGGTAAATTACAATTTAGTCCCTAAATTAATTTTTGGGCTGTTACAAGAAATGCAAAATCCAGGTGGCAATTTCATGTAAACTTCCTCAATTAATTCTCTATGAAGGAAAGCATTATGAATATCCATTTGATGAAGTTCACATCCTTTAGCTACTGCCACAGATTGAAAGGTGCGTACTGTAACCATTTTTGCCACTGGAGCAAATGTCTGATTATAATCGATGCCTTCAATTTGATTATTTCCAAAAATCACCAGACGCGCCTTGTATCATTCAATTGTTCCATCTGAATTGTATTTGATTTTATAAACCCATTTACTTCCGATTGCTTTCTTCCCTTTTGGTAAATCAACAAGTATCCATGTGCCATTCTTCTAAGTGCATCAATTTCTTTTTGTATCGGCAGGAACTCATCCTCATCCAACGTCGGCGGCTGTACAGGGAGGCCGGCGGCTAGGGCATTGTGGGATGGTGGGATGAACAAGAGGAGGTTGAAGGTTGAAGGTTGAAGAAATGACATTTTCAAAACGGTCACTTAATTCTTGAGTTTTTCCAAATGGCGCGTAAAAATTACATTTTGATCCTTATACTGTTATTTTAAGAGAAAAAAATAGAGAAAAAGATATAATTGTCTAAAATATTTAAAATGCAGGGAAATTTATGTCTGAAAAAAAATTAATAGGGAGGAAAATGTAGTTAGGGCATAAACATAGGGACGTTTTTATAAATATCTCTTTATTTAATTAAATAGAAATTAAATAAAAATAATTGAAATGAGTATAAATTTATTTTGTATTTATAAATTTTCATTTATGTTTGGTAAATTGGTATTACCAACTGATAAATGGTAAAAAAATTTTAGTAATTGGTTAAAATTTTGGTAATTAAAAAGGAGAAAATTATGATTTTTCTTTTCATTATGCTTGTAACATCCCATTCATTCACTAGTTAGTTTTTCTTGAGTTTATTGTTAGCTAATAATGTGATTGTAGGAGTTCCGGGTCCCAAGGCCTAGGAGCGCCGGAGTTGACCTTGAAAATTCGTATTAGCGTTGGAGAGATTTAAGGTAATTGTCTATGTTATTGAACTAGTATAGTTGAGTTAGGTTAAAATTTATGTTGGGCTAATTATAGGTTAAGTGGATATTAGGTCTAATGGGCCTTCTTGAAAATGAGATGAGAGAAAGAAGAAAAATAAATGTTGGGCTTTAATGTGATTTAATGAAGAGAAAGGAAGAAGGGGTTATGGCATGGGCTAAAACCCATGAATACTTAGTCCAACACATGGCCCAAGGTGCCCCACTATAAATACCCAAAACATTTCTTCCTAAACCCTAGAATATTCTCCAAACTTCTTCATTTTCTTTCTTTCCTTCTTTTAGCCGTCCACCCCACTCCCATCTCCCTAACATCTTCTTCCTCCCTCACTTCATCAACTTCCCCATCATCCACTCTAACCTCAAGCTAGTCGACCCACCTCACAAGATCAAAGGGAGATTTCTTGAGTCTTAATATCCAAGAATCTTAGAGAAGAGTTAAAAGATTCAAGAGAGGGAGGTAAGTAATGATATGGTTTAAGATGATATAAAGTTAGGGTTTAGGGTAAGAACAAGTTAGATCTTTTGATGATTATGTTAGAAATGGTTAAGGGATGTGTAGATCAAGTTAGGGGTAGTTAAGATTTTGAATATAGTAGGAACTCTAGAAGATGTGGTAGAGATTGAGTTCATTTTTAATAGATGCTAAAGTGTATGTAATTTTATAGGTGATCTTGAAGCTAAAAACAAGGAAAAGGGCAAGGAAGTGGTTTAGCTCAAGGAAGAGCTAGGGATTTTAAGGTTTGGTGCTTAACCATTTCATTTTAAAGTTTTGTTTTGCTTGAAATGTATTTCTTGTTGTGGAAATGGCATATCTTTGGTTTGAGTTGATTGTATGTTTATTTTATGAAACTTGAGTTTTTGGGAAGGCATGTTTTGAAAGAAAGAAATGTGTATTATTTTCAACACGAATTTTCTATAAGCAAACGTTGAATTTTGAATTTGTGGTAGAAATAACTTTTGTAGCTCTTGAAATAAGCTTTCCAAAGCATTTTGAATCACTTGATTTGGTTGTGTAAATAAAAAGTTATGGTTAAAAGAGTAACTGCTGCGCAGGCTGGAATTTAGACCTGTCTCGTGCGAGATTAAACTGTCTCGCGCGAGACAAGTGCAATTTCAGTCCCAGTAGCATGTGTCTCGCACGAGACACCTGTGAACTACTTCCAAAAGCTTTTATCTCGCACGAGACGACTTCCGGATCAGTTCCAGAGGGTTATGTCTCGTGCGAGACCACTTGGAAGTAGACCTAAAGTGTTTATAATGTTGAAATAACATGTTTAACACCCTTGGGAATGATTTTTAAGGATGAAAACATACTTTTAAGCATTAGTAAATGACGATATTTGATACATAGCACCATGGCATACCAAAGTGAAATGGGAGACATAAGAATAAAGAACATGTAATAAGATTAAATGCATAAGAAATGTTGAGTATAATGTTAACGCTCAAGTGGCTAGGGTTGGAACTATAGTAATAAGGATACGATGCATCATAGGGTTAAGAACTGCGGTAATTATGACTATGAGTATAACGGTACTCTAATGAAAAGTCTTGAGCACAACGTGCTCCAATGAAAAGACTTTGAGTATAACGGTACTCAATTATTCATATGATTATACAATGAGGAACACGGGTATAACGGTACCCATATGATAAAATGAAACCTTAATCTTATCCTTGGGTTCTTCCAATGCCACTAGAGCTAAAAACATGTATCATATAAATGTTTTCCTGGTTTTATCTTGCTTTTACTATATGATTTTATAAATGTTTCTATGCTTTACTTTAAATGTTTTTTAATGTATTTATGTAAATTTGGTTTTCAACTTCGGTTATAAGCAGCCACTGAGCAAAGTTTGCTCAACGAGTTGACCTGCCTAAACTCGTAGGTTGAAGAATATTAGAGTAGACTTGGCATGTATATGAATCTGTTAAGATGAATGTTTAATATTCTAATTATTATGTTGGAACTATGTATTGGAATTATTGTACTAAAATGCTTGCAATAGTGAGTAATTAATTAGTTGGAATGTATGTATAATATATTGAAGTGCATGAATGATTGAGATAAGGATGAGGCTATAAGGCGAAATGATTTACAAGTGTGATAGTATGAAACATTAGTTAATACATAAAAGACTCTATATATATGAAAAAAATAATAATAAGAAAGCAAAGGATGTAGGATAGTCGACTTTGACCCGTAATGTAGCGTCTCTTCTAGACTCATTCGTAGGCCTAGAAAGGGTGTTACAGTCGCAATGGGAAACCTTATGGGGAACTATAAATACATGTAAATAGTAAAGAGTATATGATAAATAAAGGTACTAGATCGACGACAGCCGCATCCGGAGGCAAAGGTAGGCCAATTGAGCTCAACGGAGCCCAACGGGCTATATAGGAGATGTTGAGGACCTAAGCAGAATTTTTTGAAAAGTTACGTAGGGTCTTAATAGTGCCTATAACGGATGTCAAATATGAAATCTCGGGAGTTTACTGGTCGCAACGAAGCATCACAGAATTTTCCAAAAATGCGCGTATAAAAAGATACGTCAGAATTCCTACAGAGGGCATTTTAGTCATTTGCCTTAAAAATGTTCCAAATGATCAAGTGTGATGATTTTAGAGTAAATTGGGTCAAAATATAAAGGTTGGATTGTTGACTTAATTTTAGCCAATGAATATACATTCTTTGACTTTAAAAACCAATCAAAAAGAGGAAACAAATAAGCATTCCTATACCTTGTCTAAATATGCCTATAAATAACATGTTGGCCATAAGAAGGAAGAGAAGAAGAAGATATTTCAAGGTAAACATCATTTTTAAGCTTGAATTTTATGAGATTTAGCTAGGATTTTAGGTTTTATGTAATCTATAACTTATATTTAGGCTTAAATCCATGTTTTCATTAGCTTGTGAGATGGATGAATAATGGAAATATTAGGGTTCATGTTGGAAGGTTGAAGATTGAGTGAAAAAGGTGGAAAATGGTAGTTTAAGGTTAAGTAAGCATGAATTTTGCTAGAATTCACAAAAACCACTTAGATAGGCATATGGTTTCTTCACCTAGGGTGTTGTTGATTATGTAAAGATGTGAAATATGTAGGAAATCAAGAATAAAGGGCAAAGGAAGAGCACTAAAGACTTAAAGGAAGCTTAAAAATAAGGCTTAGTGCTTTAACTTTGGAAATTGCCTATTTTCCCTAAAGTTTTCTACCTTGGCCGAATGGGTTGTGATATGTAATGTTATGTTTTTGTGTTTATATGATGTATGGTTGTATTTCAAGTTGCCATTATGCCATTTGAGTTGCAAAAGACTTCATCCAAACTAAGTATACAAAAATTGTCAAAATTGTCCACAATCTTTAATGAATTTTCTTTAATAACCCTAATTGAATTTTGGAAAAAGGACATCATTTCCTTTAACAATATATCATAAGAGGTCTAAAAATAAATTTTGCAAGTGAAAAATACAATTTCCCATTGGCACCCAAGTTAGGCCGAATGGTCACCAAGGAAAGACTATTTGTGCCATTTTTCATCCCTTGATATTTTCAATCCCTAAACCTTTGAAATTTTAAATGAAACTTCACAAGTGTCCTACCAACACATAAAGGAATATATATGACTCATTTAGAGTACCTAAGAAAGCCTTGGATGAGTTGTATACTGTTCCATTTCAGTTGACAAAGTTAGCCAAATTACTATTCATTTTGCAATTTACTATTCATTTGGTATTTTTAGTTACTATTTATTTTACAAAATACTATTTATATGGTTAATTTTTCAAATGATAATAAAATTGAATAAAGAATAATAAAAATGTATTCAAATGTCTATCTTTAAGCTAAAGGTCCAAATACAAGTTAATAATTACTATTAGTTGAATATTGAATTATTATTTGATAATTGACTTGTAAAATTATTTGTAATTCTTATAAATCAATTCATTTGCATAATGACTAAACTTTGAAATACAAAGCTATACTTGGTTTAAGTCGAGCTAGGCGATAAGGGTATGACGCGTCATATAATATTTGTAAAGCGATCCGTAGCCTATTTGCTATTTGCTTATTTGTATGGTGAGGCGCCTATCTATTTGCTAACGGCCTGGCTACCCACAAGTGTGCTTGGCTAGTATTTGATATTTGATATGGAAATTTATTTAGCGATTCCAGTACAATCGTACTGTGATTATTGGATAAATAACCATTATTTGATCTATTTGATTACCTTATCCCAAAGTTCCGCTAAATACTTAGTAGAGCGAAGTAAATAAAATATCAATTTGGTAAATACACCTATTTATTTGCATGATTGTGTTTGCAAATCACCTGTTTCATTTCAAACGATTACTTTTAAATTCAAAATTGATTTATACTCCTTCTGTTTATTTTTTCCAATATTTTATTTATTTTCAATGGTTAAAGTACCCACTGGACAATAGTGCTCAGCGAGTTATTTCTGTAACTCGCAGGTTAGTATATAGTTGTAGTTATAGCAAGTGTTCGTCAGCTCCGACCGGTATTTTACCAAGGCAGCTTTGAGGTTACTTTTTATTTTGTATTTACCTAGTTGCAGCATCTATATAAACTTAGTAAATACTCATAGATAAATGCTAGTGTGTATGAACCTTATAAACCTCATAATGCTTAAAAATGTCTTAGTTTCATTTGGTATGGATATTAGAAGAGTTTATTTTCAATTTATATGAGGAGTGAGGGTATAAGGACAGATTACCGAAGTGTTTGTGGGAATTTTTATGGAGGACTGGTGAATTGCCACTGTTACTATTCATGGATATTTGTATGCGTAGCGAAACTCTGGCGAAATTTCAATAGAATTGGACCAAAAATTTGACTAAGTGAAAATTGAAAATTATTTGGCAAATATGACTTAACCTAAATGTTTAAACAAAAATTATGAGACACAGTTCCAATATCAGTAGGTAGCATTCCATTGAGGCCTACCCACTAGACCGAGATGGTGTGTTACAAATGATTCCAATATTCATTAGTTTCTAATGCATGTTTGTTAACAAGGTTTGCTGCTGTGTGGCCTATTCACCATGATTTTGTACTGAATAAGTAACTCCACTCCACATCCTTCTTAGTATTAATCCAATAATCCATAAAAATTATATAGCTACATATTTTCGCCTCTTCTGGATAGTGATGCCACAAGGTTTTCGATAAATCATTCTGTAGAATCTTGAATTGTAAAGCTTGAAATTACCAATTATCCATCATTAGAAATTGTATATCAAGCAAGCATTTACTTTGGCTTACCTCAAATTTGACATATACTTTATGCAGTTCTGAGGCGCTATGCATAAGTTCATACTGGTTTCCTTCCTTATATCATAACTTTAGCATTAGAAAACTGTTACAAATTTGATAAACTGCATAACTGGTTTTCTTTTCATACGATTCTAAGCATAAAAAAATTGAGTAGAGATAGAAAAAAAATACTAGAACATCTACGATATAAATATCCATATTGAGGAGCTCGAAACTTAATTTCTTGATGAAAAACAAAACTTGTACAGAACAACAAGAATAATGATATGTGATCACATATTAACCATTGTTCCATAATTTGTCTCAATCAATGCAAATGTAAAATGCAGTGAACAAAAAGAAAAAACCCAAAATGTAAAGAGCAAGAGCAGCTAAACATCGAAAATAAAAATCGCATTATAATTAAATTAGCCACTGTTGGTTGGAGAAGTTCAGAAATATAGCCAGATTAACACAACATCACTATAAAATTTAAAACTAGAACAAATATGAAAGACTAATAATCCCAGGATGGTAATCATATAGTTCTAAAAATTAAAATCATGCTACAAAAAAAAAAAAATACAGCAAAACCATCATACTATCCCAGATTGAAGCCTTGTTGCAGATATCGGAAGTAGCCCAAGACGAATCAGCTAGAAGCAGCTCTACCCTCCTCCATCTTTCTTCACTAATCTCTTCTCGTTTCTTGAGATCACAGCACTGCTACGAGTTGGTCGAGGATCATCACTCAGTCTTCTGTCGACGGCAACTCTGCCTGTGGTGGTCAACAAGGCTGCAACTTGAGTCACGAAGAACAATGTTTGTGTTGTGTTGTGTGAGAAAGAAGAGAAAGAAGGAGATAGAGGAAGAGATAGGGCAGCAGCAGATAAAAGGGAGAGAGGGGTAAGATTTAACCTAAATTAAAGAATAAAGATATTTACAGTAATGGTTCAATTTTCGGTTCGGTTCGGTTTTTGAACACTCACAATTAAAAACTAAACCGAATATTTCAATTTTTACAATTCTATAATCGACAACCAAACTGAATGTTTTGTGCTAAAATTGTATATATTTTGTGAGATTTATTGATTAATTTTGATGTAATTGGTAATTAATTGCTAATTTTAGCACTAATCCCTTATATTTTTATTTTAAGTTAAAATTGGACAAAGTAGAGGATTAAATTTAAGATTTGTGAAATTTATGGGTTTATTGCAGATTTGAAAGGAGCTGAAGGACTAATTTGCTAAACAAATTCAACAAAACGCACAAGTACTTGCGTTTTGCAT
>CATIWJ010296528.1:0-10901 GCA_949640765.1 Croton laevigatus
GAGTTGACAGGTGAGGATTGCCCAGCCTTATAAATCTTATTAAGACCCTACTCCTTTTCGATGTGGGATTCTTTCACACCCCCCTCACGCCCAAATTTATCTGGAGCGTGACATCGGCAGTTTCTCTGCAGGAGGTCACCCATTTCGGGTGCAGAGGCCCATCATGGGCCCGCCCATTTCGGGCCATCATCATCCATTTCGGACCAGTCCCGACATCGGTGAAGAGGGCAGGCTCTGATACCATGTTAAGAATCTGAGCCTAACTCACTTGAAAACCCGAGTTGACAGGTGAGGATTGTCCAGCCTTATAAATCTTATTAAGACCCTACTCCTTTCCGATGTGTGATTCTTTCAAATACAAATCATTGCCTAAATCATTTTTTTTTTAACCAAATCATTGCCTAAATCATTCTTAACATTTTAAATTGGATAAATCAGCCAGCAACATAAATAAGTGCTATCTTAAATCTTGTTTCAGGGAAGCCTCTCGGCTTGTGCCTACTTATTTTTTAAAAAATGTTCATGAAAAACATTTTTGCCATTACAAAAAAATTTTAGTCTAAATTACATATTTAGAGGGATCAAATATTGGGAAATTAAATTTTCTCACCAATCAATTTTTTTATTTACTTTTAATTGAATAATATCAGTTCTATCAAATTTTTTTATAATATTTTTCTCTGTTTTTAATAACATTCTCCTTTTTAAAAAGTTATTTCAATCTTTTCATAAGCATTATTGATTCTCTCTATACGAGAGTTTGTTTTTATTTTTTTATAAGAGATTTCTATTTTATAGGAATGATTTAAAAAAGAGATGTCAGATTGGTTTCATGGATGATTCTGATTTTAATGATAGATATATAAATTAGATCGCCGATAGATTCAATAGTAGAATAGTTCAGAATTTCCACAGGGAAAAATCACGTAATCAAATCCAAGGAGTATAGCATGTTACAAATTCAAGTTCAATTTCAAATTTAGTATATGAATGTAATTTTCATTTGTACGAAAAAGATATATATTGTCTCTCAATTTTTATAATTCATTCCAATCAATGGAATTTTTTTTTTTTAATTTCTAAAAAACTTAGAGGAGTAAGTTAATAGTATAAGAAAATAGGTTATAAGAACTTACATTGGTTTTTAAAAGTTAAACCATGTAAGAGTAAATAAGCTGTGCTTATCACATAATCACAAACTTGGAAGACAAATTTTGCATGACTTTAAACAAAATCATTTAATCAGCAATTTATGATTTTTGTATTTTGGATTTTGTTATAAATGATTTTAAAACTATGAAGAGTTCGTGGGATAAGAATGACCCAGTTAAAAAATTTAAAAAAAAAATAACAATATTGCCTGCGGTTAAGAAATTAACTTAGCAAATCAATATACTATCTCTGTCTTAAAATAAATGTTTCATTTACAATTTTTCTATTATTAAGAAAAAATATTTAATACAATGGAATTAGAACTATAAAATTCAATAGATAAACTTACTATTTTACCCTTTATTTTAATGTTATGCTATTTATTATCCACATGAAAATGCATTTATGTGTAGGGTCCAAATGGAAAAACATTTTTCATTTTTGTTAAAATGAAACACTTATTTTGGTAAAATTGGACAATTTAATAAATATCACTTTTTAATTTTATTATAATAAAATATCAACATAATAACCAATGAATGATACAAAATGTAAATAAATTTAAAATATTAGTTAAATATTATTTTCTATTCTGTATTTATTAAAATAATATAGTAAATACACATATTTATAAGAAATATATGTATTTTCCATTTATGATATTAATAAATATGTATATTAACTTATATAAAAAACAAATATGTTGATTACGAGTAGTTAAAAAATGTCATTACTTACTCTTAAAAAAATTATATATTTATTTAATATTTTAAAATATGCAATATTTACTAAAATACTAGTATACAAAGTTGCTATTTATTACAACTTAAAAAAAAAAAAAAAAGGGGATACTTAATTTTGAATGAATGATGGAGTATTAATTTAATGCAACAAAAGTATTAATTGGATTGTCAATCAGGACGTGGCCTAGTTAGTCATTTTACTTTTCACTGAAATGATAGGATATGAAGGTCTCGAGTTCGATTTCGGCTGATTATATTGTGACTAACAATTTGGTACACTGAAGGGCTACCATTAGTGCCCTCTTAAATCCGTTATTGTGGGTATAGTATTCTAAGTGCACTACATATCAGCAACTTTTTTTTTTCATAATATTTGTCAAATTAGTCATAATATTACCTCCATATTTTATGATTCTTTACATTTTTCTTTTTGGGTGTAATGTTTTTGTTATTTATATTTCTATTTATAGTAAGTTTTGTAATTGTTTATTATTATTTTTTTATTGGTATTGGTGAAAAAGTATATTTTTAGAGGATTAGTAATTGTTTATTATTATTTCTGTCTTGATATTGATGAAAAACTGATTTGTGTTAATATTGATAAAAAATAAATGTAAAGAATCATAAAATACGAAGGTAGTATTACGTAGTTTAGTTTGAAGAAATTGAAATTAGAAAAACTCTCTTACTGTATTAAGAGAATAAATTCAACTAATTATAAAACTGCACTTTGGATTTAAGAATGCATGTGAGCAGCATCCACCTCCACCTGTCTCGATAAGATTTGATCTTTTTTTTTTTTTAATTTTTAATTGGTAAGGTTCTCCGCATGGCATTGACAACTGTCAAGATTTAACCAGGTCATCTCCACATCATCTCCACGTTGGTCACGTCAATTTGTCTTTGTTTTTTCTATAACAAAATCGCGCTCTTGCTATGTACACTCTCCTATTATTGAATAATTATATAAGGAAACCGTAATGGCACGTCATCTGCTAACGTGTCATAACCAATAAATAAAATTAAAGTATGTGACATTAATTTTAATTACCTATGAATAATTAATATTAGAAAAAAATAATTAAAATTAATACTAAGTGTATAAATTTTATTGGTTAATTACGACACGTCAGCAGATAACGTACTGTCACTGTTCTACTGTATAATTATTCCACATTATTAATAACTCTATAAAATATAAATAATTAAATTACACAGGTATGAATGATTATAACTGCTCGCAGCCTTTGAAGAGCTTTAATGATTGAATTGACCAGCGGTTTGAAAATTTTAACATTTTCTTTTCCAAGTTGAGGCTCAGCCCACAAAGAAAGCGACCTAAGTTGTCCAATGAAATATATATGTGTATATCAGGCTATAAAAGCAGCATTTGCTCAAACATTTTTTGGGAAAAAAGAATGGTTAGTTTTAAAGATTATGTGCCAGTAATGGCTATGGTAAGTTTAGAGTTCGTATATGCAGGAGTTGCTCTTTTGAGCAAAGCTGCTTTTGTAAAAGGACTGAATCCCAGAGTCTTTGTTGTTTATAGGCAAGCCATTGCTTCTTTGATTATGGCAGCTATTGCTTTTCTTTCCGGAAGGTACGTATGTGTTCATTGTGGTACTAAAATTTTTCTCTCTTAATTACTAATCAAAATATTAACCAGAATCGATTTGTAGGAAAAGTTCAAGTAAATCTTCTTTGGGGTTGAAGGCCTTTTCTTGGATTTTACTTGCTTCTTTTATTGGGTAATTTCTGCTCTTTTTCAGTTATTAATTAATATTACAAATTATACTCAGTTTTTTTTATGATCGTGAGTTAAATAATTACAGGATAACGGCCAATCAAAATGCATATTTTGAAGGAATACACTTAACCTCATCAACAGCAGCAAGTGCAATGACTAATCTAATCCCTGCAATCACTTTTGTAATGGCAAACATTTTTGGGTAAGTGATATTCGACTAATTGCTTATTATTTGATTGATAAGTAATAAATGTTGTTTGATGATCAGATTGGAGAAAGTAAATATAAGAAGCATAAGCAGTATAGCAAAAATAATGGGGACACTGGTGTGTGTAACTGGAGCCATTTCCATGGCTATAGTGAAAGGGCCTAAACTCCTGAACGCAGAATTTCTTCCATTAAAATCTCTCTTCAGTTCTCAAGAAGGACACAACTGGTTGATAGGATGTCTACTGCTGTTTGGAGCCAGTTGTTTCTGGTCTTCTTGGATGATTTTGCAGGTAAAAGTAGAAAAACAATTTGACCAAATTTTAGAGTTAGAAAATTTAATTTTCATTTTAAATGTTGTATATAACAGGTGCCCATCACAGCAAGCTGTCCAGACCATTTGTATTCATCTTCTTGGATGGGTTTTTTGGCTACAATAGAGACAGCAACCATTGCCATTTTCTCTGAAAACAATCTTGGAGACTGGAAACTGAATTCATATCTGGAAATTGGTTGTTGTTTGTTTTCGGTAAGTATCAATAATTTGGTCATGAGTGTGAAGTAGTCTGCTTCTTTTCTTGCATGTCAACTTTCCTGTTTTGACGTTTAATTTACGGAAAATTTTACTTTGCATTAAAGTTAAAAAAACATTAACTTAAGAGAGTAATACTTCAAATGGAGGTTGAGGTTGAGTTTGATTAACTCACCGATTTTCTGTCTGTTCGTATGTCTCTATAACATTCTTTTTCTTGTTTACCGTTGAAAAAATATGCAAAATTTCTTCTTCTTTGAAATTAGAAGGGGTGTTTTAGTCAATTTATACTTTTTTCTTTCCTGAAATAGGGAGCTGGACTGGCTGTTTCCTTCTTTGGTCAAGCATGGTGCATATCACAAAGAGGTCCTCTATTCGCAGCAATGTTCAATCCATTGAGCACAGTTATAGTGACCATATTTGCTGCTTTATTTCTGCATGAGGAGACCTATTTAGGGAGGTAATTATTGAATTACTTAATTTCATTCATATAGTACTATCTTGCAAATTCCAATCATTAGATTATTTTGTTTCCAGCTTCATGGGTGGCTTAGCTGTGACAATTGGTCTGTATGTCGTGTTATGGGGCAAAGCCAAAGATTTTGAAGAAAGTAAAAAGGAAGAGTCAACAATTGTAAATGTGATAATTGATGAATCTTTAGAGAAGAAAGATTCTATTGTTGATCTGGAAGAGCCCTTTCTCACAAATATTGTCATTCCTTAAATAATTAATGCATGAAATTTATTGTCCAACCATTAGTTTAATTAAAGATTAAATTTTGTTTTTTTCCAAAATTTATGGACAAAGTTCATTTTTCCTAAATCCTTTAATTATACTAAAAGGCTCATTCTGATGAAATTAAAAAGAACAATCGACAAAAATTGATATTTTTTAAATTTTGAGAAAAATAAGCAATTAGAAATAAAGACAAAAATTGCCATTTTTTAATAAATTTTGGACAAAACAACTAACTCAATTATTATAGTACCTTGCATTGAATGATGCAGCTTCCTGGTATGGGATTGCGACGAATGTAATATTTTTAGTTCAATTTAATTATGAGAAATTTGGATTTAAATAATCTTGATTACAAATTTCTTTACTCTCAAAAGATTATATTTATTATAAATATGAGTATTATATATATTTTTTATTTTACGGTATGTGAATTTCAATTGTTGTATTTATTTTATAATAAGAACAATACTATTGTTGGTAAAAAAAAAAAGAAAGAACAATACTATTGATTTTTACAAAGGTGACTTGATTTTTTTATGTTTATTTATCAAAATTTATTATTAATTTTTTAACATATTTATAATTAATTTCATCATTATGTTTAAATAATTTATAAATACTACTACATAAATCATAAAAAAAAAATAATAAAATTAAAGGATTTAATCACAAAGTCATGCATATTTCGAAAACTGTTGTGAAAATTTTTGTCTAATATAGCCATATTTTCTATATGGCGTGAATATTTCCACACCGCTATTGTGAAAATTTCTATTCAATATAGCCATTTTTTGTACAGATTGTGCATATTTACATGGTTGTTTGCTCAATATAGCCACATTTTCTACAGATCATGCATATTCACAGGATTGCAAAATTTCTTCCCACTATCTTTTTTCTTTCTAAATAGCGTGAAATTTCTACCCAACTCTCTTTTTCAAATTTTTCTTTGAGAATTTATGAACAAAGTTTATTTTTCCTAAATCTTTTCATTATACTAAAAGGCTAATTCTGATGAAATTAAAAACACCAATCGACAAAAAACACCAATCTTGACAAAAATAAAAAAAAGATATTTTTTTAATTTTAACAAATATAAGCCATTAAAATAAAGACAAAAAATAGCCATTATTAATAAATTTGGATAAAAAGAGCCAACTCAACTATTGTAGAACCGTGCATTGAATGATGTAGCGTACTGTTATGCGATTATCACGAATACAATATTTTTAGTTCAAGTTAATTATAGCAAATTTGGATTTGAATTTAATTTTGATTACGAATCCATTTACTCTCAAAAGTTAGATTATACTATTTATTATAAATATGTGTATTATATACACTTTTTATTTTACAGTATGTGAATTTTAATTATTGTATTTATTTTATGATAAGAACAATAATATTGATTTTTACAAATTAATGTAGCATGATTCTTTTTATGTTTATTTATTAAAATTTATAATTAATTTTATCATGGTCTTTAAATTATTTATAAATACTATTATACAAATGATAAAAAATGTAATAAAATTAAAGGATTTAATCAAAGAAGTCATGTATATCCATAACTGTTGTGAAATTTTCTACTCAATATAGCCACATTTTTCACATGACATGAATATTTTGATAGCTGTTGTGAAAATTTTTGCTCAGTATAACTATTTTCACACAAGTCGTGCATATTCACAGAATTGTTTGCTCAATATAGCTACATTTTCCATAGATCATGTATATTTACAGGGTTGATTATGGCAAATAATTGAAATGGAGAGTTTGTCAACATAGCCTCCCTCAATTTAAAAGTATGAAATCTCATGTATATTTAAAATTTAAAATACCGACGACAGTCCGATGGGAACTTATAATTAACTTCTAGCCAATTTTTTAAATTTACTATTACCTTCGTATTTTATGGTTCTTTATATTTTTATTTTTGAGTGTATTTTTTTGTTTTTTATATTTTTATTTATAGTAAATTTTGTAATTGTTTATTATTATTTTTTTATTAATATTGGTGAAAAAATAAATTTTTAAAAAATTTATAATTTTTTATTATTATTTTTATATTAGTATTGGTGAGGCATTGATGAAAAGTAAATATAAACAATTAAAAAATACCAACATAATATATCACAATCAGGAAGGACCGCAACCAAATATTTCTGATTGTTTTGTTAATTTATTTCGAATGAGCAAAATACAAAATAAACATGATAAAGCTGCGACACTTGTGATGTGACGAGACTGATCACCCGCTAATTAAGAAATGGCAACTAAGCCATAGCCAGACCATAAGCTCTAAAAATAGAACCCAAAACGAAAACAAACAAAAACGTATTATTGTGAAGAGAATAACTCCAAAATCTAATTCAACTACACGTAAGAAATTTATTTATTAAAATTTATAATTAATTTTTTTTAACATATTTATAATTGATTTCATCATGGTGTTTAAATTATTTATAAATACTACTATATAAATCATAAAAAATATAATAAAATTAAAGGATTTAATCCAAAAGTCATGCATATTTCCACAACTATTATAAAAATTTCTACCCAATATAGCCACAATTTTTATATGGCGTGAATATTTCCACAGTTGTAGTAAAAATTTCTGTTCAATATTATTATTTTTCGCATAGGTCGATTGTGCATATTCACAGGGTTATTTGCTCAATATAACCGGGTTGTAAAAATTCTACCCAATATCATTTTTCTTTTTAAAGGCCTTGAAATTTCTACCTAACTCTCTTTTTCAAATTTTTCTTTTAAAATTTATGGACAGAGTTTCATTTTTCCTAAATCCTTTCATTATACTAAAAGGCTAATTCTAATTCTGATGAAATTAAAAACAGCCACCGATAAAATAGATATATATTTTTTGTAATTTTAACAAAAATAAGCCATTAAAATAATGACAAAAATAACCATTTTTAATAAATTTAAACAAAAAGAGCTAACTGAACTATTTTAGAATCGTGTATTGGATGATGCAGCGTGCTGGTATGGGATTATCACGAATGCAATATTTTTAGTTCAAATTAATTATGATAAATTTGGATTTGAATTTAATCTTTATTATGAATCCCTCTACTCTTAAAAGTAGGACTGTCAAATAGGTTGGTCGGGTTGGATCGAGTTCGTTTTCGTGTCGAACAGGTTTGGGTTGACTACCCCCAACTATAACCTGATCTATTATTAAATTGATTGGAATGATCAACCCTAACCTGATCTGTTCAGATTTCGGGTTGACCTGACCTGATCTACTCTGCTCTTTTTTTCCTGCTTTCTCATTTCTTGATTGGCTGATTACAGTTCAATTATTAGCCTCTGCTTCAATTCGTCAATGTTCTGCAACAAGAATTTGTAAAAGATTTATTATTTTCTTTGCAAAACAAATCAATAATTGTCAAAGAAAACAATATTATAAAATGAACATTGCAGGCTGTACTTTTTTCAAAAGAACAAATTGCCTTTTATAATTGGTAACAGTACAGAGAATTTTCTTCTTTTAATTAAAAAATAACTTATAATCCAATTAATTATAAAAAAATTTACACCCATTAATAGAGCAAAATCATTTCAGCCAAATAGAGTACAGATATTTTTTTTTGGCAATGAAGGGGAAAAGAACAAAAGAAATAGTGGATGTATGACCAAATTAAACCTAACTTTAAAACTAAAATTGAAAAGGAGATTTGGTTTTGGTCCCCTTTGGCTCATGACTTATACTTAGAAATATCATGACTTGAGTTTCTATATACTGACAAAAATTAGCACTCTGTAATTCTCAATTTCAACATCTTCTATTATTCCTAACAGGACAATGCAAATTTCCATTTTTTTTCCAGAAAAAAAAGACAAATTTACCAAGAAAATGAATATTCTAAAGCTAAAATTTCTCCAAAACAAAACAAAAAAAAAACTTACAAAGGGAAAAGAACAGTAAAGAAGAAGAAGAAAAATCAACAAAACCCTTTTTCTATCTGCACAAATAGAAAGTTCTCTTTGAAGAACAGTAAGCAAAATGCCATTAATGGCAAAATTTGCAATATTTTTTTTTCCTTTCGAATAAAACTGAACTCAAATTACCATTTGCAGGTGGAGAAAACAGTATCAAACCATTTTTTTTAGTAAAAAGCAGTATCAAACAAACATATAAGATCAAGAAATAAATAGATTAATTGCAAATGAGTTTTATTCATGTAGTAAAGTAACAAAATTTTTGAATTGCAAACAGACCCAATTGGCTATCAAAGATAGAATTGAGTAAAGAAACAAACTGAGAATGTCCAGCAGAGATCACAGAAAAATGTTCAGAGAAAATATATAAATCCAACAAAACATTCTCATCAATAAAGTGGAAATCTTGCAAAATCAAACAGAGAAAGAACATTGAAAATGAATAGACCAAAGACTAAAAAGACGTTTTCATTGTTACCTGATGCCATGAGTTCTACTTCAAGAACCTCCTCGATTCTTCACACAGCTAAAGCTCCAAGATTTTTGGACGGCACGCATTGGCGGACTCAGAAAATATAGAAAAGGTAGGCGAAATTAAATTAATATAATAACTAAAAAATATATTGATAAATTTTAAATGTTCAAAATTATAATGCGACTAGAGGATTTTTCATATTCTAAAATTGTAATCGATTCCTGATCGACACTTCTAAAAAAAATCATTCTCAACATAAACAACTATAATATCATTTAACCATTGGTCTCTTATGCTATTATATAACTTATTTTTTATAATATTCATAGCAGAAAAGACCTCTCAACCAAAACTATTGCAATTGACAAACTAACGCTAAAGTAATAAATTTGTAAACTAAAAGATATACTGCATATTTTCCAATTGCAACTAACATTTGAGCAAGCATATGTAGAAGCATGTTATTGGTTTGGGATAAATATAATGTGGGCCCACGAGGGACAGGCAACATTTGTAGAATCATTTGGGCTTGGGCTAATTTTTAGAACTTTGAATATTTTTGTGGCCTTTTTTTTTTTCCAAAGATTTTTGTGGCCTTTTTCTTTTTCCAAAGATTTTTGTGGCCTTTTTCTTCCTATTTGTGGCAATTTATTTGTGGCTTTTAATATATATGGAAATTTTTTAAACTCAGGGTGCCCATCCTTGGCAAAGGATGGGTTCACCCCTACCGGCACAGCTGAACGGAAAGACAAACGGAGATCGGTGGGTAGGGTTAGGGTAGAAGGAGCAACAGAAAAATGAGATGAAGGGAATGGAATTTCAAAAAATGAGAGGCAAAAGCGGTTGACCGGCAATCATTTATTAGTATATTATATACTTATTAACCCTAGCTTAGTACGACGTCATTTTTAAAAACGGGTTACACAAGTCGGATTTCGGGTTGAAATTTTCATCATGAACCTAATCTATTTAATTTCATATTGGGTTCGTGTCGACCTATTTACTTAAACAGGTCGAAAAACCTCAAGCCTAACTCATTATTTTTAGGTCGAGTTCATGTCAGATTAGCAGGTTGGGTCAGCTTTTGACAGCCCTACTAAAAAGTTGGATTATGAGTATGAGTATATATATATATATATATAGTTTTATAGTATGTGAATTTTAATTATTATATTTATTTTATAGCAAGAATAATAATACTACCTCTAGTTTTTTCAATTGTTTACGTTTCCGTTTTTGGCAAATTTTTTCAATTGTTTACGTTTCCTTTTTGGGTAAGTAGGTTTAATTGTTTATTATTATTTCTGTATTGGTATTGGTGAAAAAGTAAGTGTTGT
>CATIWJ010296563.1:0-10560 GCA_949640765.1 Croton laevigatus
GCTCTTCCTCATCCGGCGACGGCGGCTGTGCAGGGAGGCCGGCTGGTGGGCAATCGTGGGAGAGGCTGAAGATTGAAGGTTGGAAAGTTTCAAAATGGTCCCTTAATTCCTGAGGTTTTCCAGATGGCCCGATAAAATTACATTTTGATCTTTATAGTGTTATTTTAACTGAAAAAATAGACAAAAGGATATAATTGTCTAAAATATTTAAAATGAAGGGATATTTGTGTCCGAAAAAAAATAATGAGGGATATTTTTGTTGAATAGTCATAAACATAGGGACTTTTTTATAAATATCCCATATAATAATGGTTTTAATTGTTAAAAGAAGCTAATAAATTAAGAGGTGCATTTGCAAAATCTGTATCAAATCTCTTTACCAGATATCAAATTTTGGGGCAAAGAGCAGTGGTATGGTGGAACAAGTCTAATGAGCGAGGTTTGATCCCCCCATAAAATCATCTTCACTAAATTTCTCTCAAGAATAGATTAGATTAGATTGTTTATGTAAGAAAAAAAAATAATAAATATAGCATATTAATGATTTAAATAGCAATTGAATATTGGAAATTGTTTGAAAATTATAAAAAAAAAAGGCAAATTATAGAAGAGATGGTTTGTAAAAGTTAATAAATAGATAATAGGACCAATAATATTTTTTGCCCCTTTACTTTAGTAATTTTGGACTTTTGCTCTCTCAATGTACTAATGGTCTGCAAAGGCCCTTCTACTACAGCAATATTCGCACCCTCTGTTACCCTCCGTCCATGAGAGGTGTGCCACAAACTAACGGCCGATGCGTAATGACTATTGGAGCAATTTCATAACTAGCAAAACGGCGTCGTTTTCGACTAGGACACATCGTTTTGGGCAAGGATGAAACTGAAATATGCATTTGCATCCTTTTACAAAGCTCAGGGACTATGTTGTAATTGTGTATGTCCTTCTTCTTCCTTGGGCAGAGAAGACCACCGCTTTACGTTACAAATTTTTGTCAATTACTCCTTTGTCCGGCGACAATCAACTGCAAATAGGTGGTGTGTTTGATTCGTCTTGATGAGCTCTATCGATTGGTGATAGTGTTTTGGCCGTTTGTGCACAGTAGCGGCAGCAGCAATGAGAAAAAGATGTGCGATAGAGAGAGGTCAAAAACCATTGGTCTGAATTTATTTGATTTCTCCTTCGTCTGGCAACAATGAACTGTAAATGGGTATGTGTTTAATTCGTCTTGACAATTTCTATGACCGTTTGTACATGGTAGCTGTTGCGGCGACGATGAGCAGAAGCTATGCGATAGAGAGAGAGGGCATAAAGCATCGGTCTAAATTTCGTCGATTACTCCTTCGTCCGGCTACAATCAACTGCAAATGGGTATGTGTTTGATTCGTCTTGATGAACTTTAGCGATTGGTGGTGGTGTTTCAACTGTTTGTAAATGGTAGCGGTGCCAGCGGCAGAAGGAAGAAGTTGTGCGATAGAGAGAGAAGAGAAGAAAAGAGGTTTCTTTGCAAAATTTTATTTTACTCCCTTAGTTTTAGATATTCCCCCAAAGACCCACCAAAAACATTTTTTTTTATAAAATAGCCCTAAAATGTCATTTTAGTCCCTTTCTTGCTTAACAAAACGATGTCTTTTTGGTAAATTTCAGTCCAATTATCCCATCATTCGCACGCCATGAATTTGTGGCACACCCTCCATTTTTTATGGACGAAGGGTGTAATTGTAACCATTTTTATAGTAGAATGGCCTTTTAAGACCATTAGTACATCGAGTGTAGCGCCCCTTATAGACTTACCATAGTAAATCCATAAAAGAGCTACAACTGTCTTTATTTAGTATTTAATTGTCTTAATTATTTGTTTTGTTTAAGTAAATAACTATTACTTGTCAAGAGTTAACTGATTCGGTAATTTTCAGGAAAGACCTCCAAGAAGCCTCCTAGACAGAATACCATTCCAAGATAAATTCCCAGGGAAGACTGAAAAAGTCACAACGGTCCCATTTAAAATCCAGACTCCTTTAACAGAACCTACTTGCACAGTACGAACTCGACAAATACCTAAAACACATTTTTATTTCTCAAAGGCTCATATTATTTAAATAATTCAAATGTCAAATACACACACAATATTTATAAACATACGAAAATAAATAGGTCTTACTCAATAATATAATATTGTCTTTAGTATCTTTAATGCTGGCTGACGGATGACTTATCTATTCGGTCCACAAATCTACCTCTCTTCGTTATTACCTACGAGTTAAAACATTTAACTCGCTGAGCAATTACGCCCAATGGATACTTTAACTATTAAAAAACAATAATAATTTAAAATTCATAAAATTCCAAAATAATAGTTCATAATAAATCATTTAAAAAGCAAATTAAATTTCATCCACACCAACGTATAAAGATAACATCATATATACATGAAAAGAATTGAATAAATTAGTTTCATACTCTATTCATCGATTAATTGGCTCTACTAGGTATTTAGATGAACACATGAATAAAGTTACTATCTGTATTTCGGTATGATATGGTATTACTCACACCAATTTCGAACTCTGTCTTTTTAAATAGCCGTATTCAAAATTCAATATAATCAGTCTCACGGCCGTAGCCGCTATAATTGAATTCTGTATCAAAATTTGTTCTGTGTCATGTTTCAATCTGTATCACTATTTAATTTGTTCAAAAATTAGCAGTACTGCTTAGTATATGATACATCATACTCTTATTTCACTAGTTCAACTTATCTTAAGTAGAGCAATAAATATTTACTAGATATGTGAAGAATTTATAAAATTTATTAAATATTGGATTTACTGCTTTTTGAAATTTTTTATAAATAAATACCATCACAATATCCAGCTCAAAAACCAAACATTTATTTATCAAAATAAATCATCGTCTTTTTTCCAAAATCATATTATAAAAATATGCTTTATTTTTATCAAAAATAAATTTACCTCAAATAATACGGTATTTTTTTATCAAAAACGTATTTATTCCAAATTTTATAGTATTATTTGGCAAAATAATCCCTTTGTAAATTTCACTTGAAAATTTTACTTAAATAAAATATTATATTTCCTTTACTAATTTATAAACATTTTCTTTCTTTATTTGAAAATTATTTTCTAAGCTATTCTTGGTACTTAGATTTTCCTAAAATAAACTTAACTTCTATATGTATACAATTCTTGAAAACATTCATTTCCGGAATTAAAAATAATTGTATCAAAAATTACTTAATTTATCAAAAATATCATTTTTGCTAAAAATAATACTTATATCAAATATTTCAAAAAATAATTTGATCTATAAAATTATTTAACCAATAAAACTTATTTAAAATCTCAATAATAATTAATTAAAGCAATAATAATTAATTAAATAAAATCATCACATCAACAAAAATTAAAAATTATAATTAACACAAAATAATATAAAAAGACTTTTCAAAGTTAAAGTATCAAACCTTCTTCCAGCTCGACTGTTCTACTTTTCCCTTGAGTTTTGGTTCTATCTCTTTTGTCCCGGACGATCCTAATATTGTCAATATAATTATAAGAACACCATATATTTTTGTCTATTTTATTTTTAAACTTTTAGAATAAAGTTCCTTTTACTTAGCCTTAAGATATTCAATAAATATAGTCCAGAATAATTAATTGGGGTCTCTTAGAGTCAAATTAAATCCAAATTATAATTTTGAGCTTAATTTGGAGTTTTCATAATTTATTTAGATCCTAAAAATATTTAATTCTTAAAATAATTAATTTTATAAGCTTTTGGTCTAAATTGAAAAGCTAAAATGAGTTTAGGAGTTAAATACCTTAAGTAAAATAGGCCGAATGACTTATTTGAAATTGGAAGAAAAGTTCTGGGGTCAAAGTAGAAACGCACCGACACTTCGGGGGTCAAACTGAAAAACGAGCCTTCTTTTTCACTAAACTAGACCCGTTTAACCCAGAAACGGGTCACGATGGTCACTCGGGTTTTCGGCTATAACTCTCGTTTCCGGAGACCAAATTCGGAAAATGATATATAGATCTTTTCGTTTGGAAGTCGCCGATTGATTGGTGGTGATAAACGCGTCGGACGGTGACCGAAGAAGGAGAAATAAGAGGTTGAAGGTGGCAGGTCGTTTTTATCGGGTTTGAGGTTGACCCGACTGAAACTTGAGTTTTCGGCGACCGTTTGAGGTGTTTCTTACGCCAAAACTGATCACCAGAAACCTAGGAGTGATTTTATGGGGTTAGTTTTTAAAGACAACAGACGGATGAAAAGTTGGTAATAAAAATTAATTTTTACTTAGGTTTTTAAATTCCATCAATGACAATTTCACCTCCAATTTATAGACAGAGCTAATTTGTTCACTTTCTCACTTCCTTATCTTCTGTAATCCTTCACTAACAATTTTGTCTGCCAATTCCTCAATAAGATTCCATAAATTTTCCTTTTATTTGTTTATTTCTCATTTTTTTCAATCTTTCACATTATGTCTTTGTCAGTTGTAAATTTCCTACAAATTCTTACTCAAGTTTGTTTCTTGAGTATTTTATAATCCAATTGTGAATTTACATTTCATTTAACTTGAATTAAATTTAATTTGAATTTCATTTACGTAGGTTTATTTTTGGTGTACTATAGTTTATTATTGTTTAAGGTTTTATTTTGAGTTTACTAAGGGTTTATAGGTTTAATACGTGATTACGGTGGTTTATTCTTTCCGCTACTCGTTGTCAATAAGATTTACGGACTAATATTAACAGACGAAATTTAGACTTAACTTAAAATATTTATAAATTTTAACTTAATCCCTTTTTTTACAATCCGTAAAATTATAAATTTAGGATGTGACATCGAGCGGCAAAAGTCCAAAATCACTCATGTACTGGGGTAAAAATGTTATTGGCATAGAGAATAGTATTGTGAATTAAATAGCACGCGTATATTGTAGTGGAATGACAACTTTTAAAGTTGAACACATGAAGTATAAATTATTACCATGGGGTTGACCTTTATGTATTGGTATAATTATATATTTTGGGTAAAGACACTTTTTGAGGTTTATCCGCAAATTAATAAACTGTTACATGTACATGCATGAATCCACAGTATTAAAATTGTATTAATTTGATTGGCAAAAAAAAAAAAAAAATTGTATTAATTTGTAGATTTCACATCAATCACACTTATCGTACTATTACATAGATTGTGTTGGTTCTCCAGCTTTTCTTAACAAAGTCAAAAAGAAGGCACCTAAACCCATTCCTGTCTGCTTATTGTCTTTCATTTTCTTTCAGTCAATTGATTGATAACAAACCCACACCTAACAAAGAAAAAAATCGAACCTTTGAGCATTTTCTTCAAATTATTTTCAGATAAACAGATTTTCTTCATGCTTTCCACAAACAGTACTTGAATTTTTTTATTGGTTAGTCTAGAAATCAATCAATTTTAACTTTACTAATATTCAATTGCTTTTAAACCAAAATGGAAAAAATCACTGACCTATATACAACCAAATCAAACCAATCTTGGTACCATTAAAATTAGCCGAAGCCAATGAGGGTATGCCCTGTTTGGTCATCTTACATTGTAAGAAAATGTTGAAATATGAAAATATCGAGTTCGATTTATGTCAATTATACTGTTAGCACCAATTTGATACTCAAAGAAAGAATATTTCTTGCTGTTTAGCTCACATTATTATCCGGTTCACTAGTGTACTCCCCTATATTAAAAAAAATTACCCGAACTTGCATTATACCATTTCAATTTAGTCTGGTTTGGTTAGACTGAATGCTTTGCACCAAACAAAAAAAAATGATGATTGTAGGAGAAGAAACTTTCCAAATTGTTTGTAATGACAATTCAATATGTTTAATAATTTTCTTCAAAATACCATAATTAATACCATTTTCTCACAAAAGTTCCTCAGCTTTGATGGGTTATCTCTTTTTAATCTTCTTCACTAGATTAGATTATACAATCATCTGGAAAGAAAAAATAGATCACTTCATTTTCATATAAATAAACACAACAGAGAGGCTTCTAATATCACCTGGTAATATTCTAAGGAAACAGTGAAAAAACACGAAAACAAGATAATAGTTTCTATAATACATTTCTTACTACACAGCTCTCTTGTTAAGAACTTTAATTAATATACAGTAAACGGTACTAAAACTTCATTCTATAGAAAAGGGAAAAAAAACAGTGTCATTTCTGTCAAGAGTTGCTCCAACGTTATGCATAACTTGGAACAGCACTTGCTTTACAGGTATAACTTATCTCAAACTGAAGCTAATGAAAATGGGAGAATTCAAATTCATTGTTGAGCACTTTGAACCCCAATACCTTCTAGCCATGAAGCAACCTGATCAATAACAGGTCTTCGTCGAGGATCTTGGTCTAAGCATCTACAGGCAATTTCGAGCGTTTCTAGCAGCTGCTTTTCAACATCTTTATCCCAGATTGACGGGTCTACAATCTCCGCCTCTCTTCTTTCGTGCTTCATTTGGAACACCCAAGAGATTAAATTCCGACAGTTTTTGCCTTTACAGACTTCTACTGGCCTTTTACCAGTAAGAAGCTCAAGAAGAACAACACCAAAACTGTAAACATCGCCCCTGCAAGTTGCTGTCAATGTTTGACTATATTCAGGAGGAATATAACCCAAAGTTCCTACCAAATCCGTTGTAACATGCGTATCATAAGGTCGTAGCAGCCTAGAGAGACCAAAATCTGCCAAATGAGCTTCAAATTTTTCATCTAACAGTATGTTGCTAGATTTCACATCTCGGTGAACTATATGCGGTTCACAAACTTTGTGCAGATAAGATAACCCACTGGCTGCACCTTGTGCTATCTTGAGCCTCACCTCCCATCTAAGAAATGAAACCCCATCGACACATTCGTGTAACCAATAATCCAAGCTTCCATTTTCCATGTATGAGTAAATCAATAATCTGTCATTACCATGACGACAGTAACCTTGCAGAGAAACAAGGTTCTTATGTTGAGCCCTTGAAAGGGCTTCCACTTCAGCTCGAAATTCCCGTTCCATCTGACCACAGTCCCCAGATAGCCTTTTGATAGCTGCTTTGGTTCCGTTAGGAAGGATAGCTCTATAAACCAAGCCAAATCCACCACAACCAATAATATTAGCTTGATTGAAATTATTTGTAGACTTCAACAAGTCTGCAACTGTAAGATCTTTGCATTCTGAATTCTGAAAAAGCACCAACTTGGAAGCCCCCAATGTTTCGGATAATCTATGTGGTCGGCCAACTTCCTCATCCGTGTCATCGATTCGACCAGTGAGATCCCTTCTTGACATTCTAAGCAACATAATTGCAAGAATCAGAGCAAGGCCAACTCCTACAGTGACCGTTATCCCCAGAATGTTCCTTCGACCAAAGCTATTGTTCGAACCCGATGGAATTCTAGGCTTCAAAATGCCGGTAATGATATTACAAGGAGAAACTATTTTGCCACACAGTCCAGAATTACCTTCAAAGCTTGAACTAGGAAAGCTAGAGAACTGCCCTCCAGTTGGAATTTGCCCCTTCAAGTGATTATTGGCAACACTAAACTTCGATAAGAAAGTGAGCTTCTCAAATGATGGAGGAATTGAACCATACAGTTCATTGGATGACAAATCTAAGACTTCCAAGTTGTCCATTTCTGAAATGGAGTTGGGTATAGTCCCGGATATATTATTCCTGCTCAAATCTAAGACATGGAGCTGCTTCAGTTTTCCAATTTCAGGCAAAATTGACCCATTTATTCTGTTGTTGCCCAAGTATAACGAAGGAGGGAATCTTGAGGGTTGGTTGTACTGCAAACCATTAGCACTTCGGTTTCTCTTTACATAAAGTGGAATAAGAGAAGAATCATTGGAATTACTACAGTGAAAAGAAATGAGGCTCTTTAGCTCAGTCAAACTTTCCGGGATCTCTCCCGTGAGAGAGTTATTTGAGACATCCAGGTAAAACAAATTATCCATCCGACCAATCCAAGAAGGGATACCACCATCCAAATGATTCCAAGACAAATCAAGAACTTGCAGCTTCCTGCAACTCAGCAGCCAATCTGGTATTTGACCTTTAAGAGCACAATTTCCAAGGGCTAATACCATCAAATTATCGAACCCACTAACATTTCCGGGAATATCCTCTCCAATAAAATTCTTTGTGAGGATAAGAGTTGACAGGTTTTTGCACTGCTGCAGAGCAGATAATGCTCCAGATAGGTCCACAAAGCTATTGTTTGACAAAGTGAGAACCAAAAGAGATGTGAGCTTTCCAAAACTCTGAGGGATTTGGCCACTTAACTCATTCTTAGCGAGGCTTAGAATTTTCAGTTCGACACAATCGGATAGGGAATTTGGAAGTTGCCCAGATAAATGGTTAGAGGCAAGATCAAGAGTACTAAGGCTAGGCATAGCAGTGAAATTAAGACTAATTGGACCAGACAGAGAATTATTCCTAAGATCAAGTACACTAAGCTTTGAGCATAATTCGAGTGTTGAAGGCAATGGCCCAGCAAACATGTTTGAATGTGCAACAAGTTGTTCTAATTGTGTAAGGTTCCTAAACACATTAGGAATATAGCCTGAAAACCGATTTCCATAAATAACCAAGGTTTTAAGGCTAAAAAGCTTACTCAATTCTTGATTTAACTGGCCAGAGAAATTGTTGTTGCAGATGGAGAAATGCTGCAGAGCTGACATTGAGTATAAAGAATCTGGTAGAGAGCCTGCAAGTGAGTTGAAGTCCAAAAGCAATTCCTGGAGAGATTTACTGCAGTTGTCCAGAAATTCAAGGTTCCCCACAAGATGATTCATTGATAAATCAAGAATCTTAATCCCTCTAGAGGAACTGCAAATTTGAGATGGGACATTGCCAGTGAATGAATTGTTACTTACATTCACCACAACAAGATTTGGAAATCCCTGAAATTCCAACAAATCTTCTTTGAAAAGGTTGCTTGAAATATTCAGATACTGAAGAGAGGATAAACCAGAAATCACCCTTGAAACTTGTCCAGATAGAATGTTATGACTCAAATCAAGAACCTCCAGCTGCTTCAAGCCAGATAACTCCACAGGCAATTCACCTTGCAGATGATTGCAAGAAAGATCAAGTGATTTCAGCTGCTCTAAACGGCCCAAAGAATGTGAAATGTTTCCCTTAAGACCTTTTTTGGGCAGAATTAGCTTAATTACTCTGCTATGAATAGAACCATTGCCATTATTTCCACACACAACACCACTCCATTGACAGCAATTTGACTTGTTGGACCAATCTGTAATAATTGATCCATTTGAGAGATTTTCAGCAAATTGCTTCAACACCCGAAAATCACCAGGATCGCAAGATAGGGAAGAAGCTTTGAGACTCAAAGAGGAACAAATAAGACAAAAAGAGAACGCCCATTTGAGGGAAATCAATGAAACAATGCCCCAAGCCATTATTATAACTGAAACTAAGATTAGCCCGAACTGAAATCAACCCAAAACCCCAAAATTGAAGTTGCTGTTTTTTTGGTGTAGGCAGTAATTTTAGAAATGAAAGAAAAATAAAGAAAGTTGCCAATCAACATCCCAATGGAGCTCTCAAATGAAACAAGAAAAAGAAAGACACCAATCCCCACCAGAAATCAAATCTCAAGAACACTAATTAAGAGACTGATAAACCAAATAAAGAAGTGGTACACATTTACAGAAAAGGGAAGAAACTTGAAGCACAGAATACTAGTAGAAAGACGAAACAGAGGAACAGAGAATGAGGACCAACAAAGAGCAACTTGAGAGTGAAGGAAATAAGAAATGAATGAAATGCAATAAATAAAATAAAATAGTGAAGCCAGTAAGGTACACACTAAATCTCTAGTCCCCACCTGAAACCAAAACCCTTGACAAAAATGAACAATGCTACTGAACCCTATATTATTGTGAAACCAAAACCACTGACTTCCTTGTAAGAGAGAGAGAGAGAGAGGGAGAGAATAGCAAAAAGTCACCCAAGCCAAGAGAAGAAGAAACTTCAAACACACATCCCAAAGCATTTACCTACAAAACAACAAAAGGCAACAGTTAAGCAAAGCAATTAAGCAAACAATTACTTAACTGCAACCAGATCCCAATACCAAAGATTAGATTTTTATTACAAGAAGAGTTGAAGAAGAACATAGAAGAAAGATATTAAAATAAGAAAGAAAAAAGGAAAGGAAGAGACTTTACCAGTAACAAGAATCATGGAAACACCGAAAAGCTCAAATCAGCATTAAAAACATCACTTATAAGCCAAGTTAAAGTCCCCTGCTCAACCCAACTACAGCGGTTACTTTTCCTCAAATGCATTAAATTTATTTTTAAAAAATTGATAAAGACAACTAAAGAAAGTAGAGAAATTGATAGCAGAATCTAAACTAAAGAAAAAGATTTCCAAAGAGGGGAGAGAGAGGGAATGGAGACAGGAGAGCTGTGGAAAAGGAAAGTTAGATAAAAGAATCAATTTTTTAATTGACAGAAAAAAAAAA
>CATIWJ010296575.1:0-11923 GCA_949640765.1 Croton laevigatus
ATTTACCGTTAATTTAATAATAATGTTAAACAACATTTAATCTATTAAATCCGTCATTAATATTCTGCCTCATTTCTATATTATTTTTATCCGATATCAACATTTATATTTAGCTTTGCTTAGAATTTAATTTCAATTAAATTCTATTTCAACTTAAATATATTAATTATCAAGTTACGAAGCTTACATTTTCTCATAGTTCGGGTCCTCGGGATTGCAAAACCGATTTCAAAATCGGATTCAGCACGTCGAAACGGTGCGGAATAAGGTCTCTCAAAATTTTTGCCGGAGAAGGAATATTCCAGTCACCGTCCGATCACCGAAAAATCGCCAAAAAATACGATACTTGATGGATTTCAAATCCGAGCACACCAATAGATTCGTATCGCTGCAAGGAGTCCAAATATGTGATCAAACTCCACAGATAATAGACGGATTTACCGAACAATCACAATAACCATTTTACCGGTCACCGGAAAACACAACTTTCAAATCCGGCAACCAATCAATGCAAAATCAACGTCAAAATAAAGCTTAAGGAATGGGGATTAAGATTTTACCCTCAAACTGGCCGGACTATGGCCGGAGGACGCCGAAAAATTAAGAAATCCGATCGGCCATTTTGTACACGAGTCTCAATCTGGCTATAGATCGGCAACAAGGCCTATACCATCGGAAAGCTCTCGTCAAGAGGATTCTAGATCAGGTCTCAGATTGTCTGTCCGACCATCGGAGCGGCCGGGATCTACGTCGGAAGCCGTTCGGCGGCGTCTCCCTTGGGTCACCGAAAATCTGTATTTTCAGGCGACAAGGCTTATGTCAAAAGAAAGCTCTTGAAGAGAGGAGTCCAACGGTGTCCTCGGATCGTCCATCCGACACAGGAGCTCGCCGAAAAACGCGTTTGAAATTTTTGATGAATAGTGATGCGAATAGAAATTCGGAACTTTGAACCGAGAGTACACCCAACTCCTGCAACGGCTGGACGTCGGGCTGCCATCATCGTGCTCGCCAGTCTGTGGGCTTTCCACTGGTGGGAGAGTACCGGCCGAAAAACCTGCGGTGGCGGCGCGGTGGCCGGCCGAAGCGGCCTCCTCCTCTTTCTCTTTTTCTTTTCCTTTCTCTTTTTCCCGTTCCCCATCTGATTCCTTTTTTTTTTTCAATTTCTTTTTTTTTTTGATTTCTTATTTTCATTTTAAATTTTTATATCTTCTTTCTCTTTCTTCATTCTAACAATAATTCTAATAACAATAATAATAATAACAATAATAATAATTTTATTTTTGAATTAGTCCATTTTAATTTTAACAATCGATATTTTAAAAATCAGGGTGTTACAAGATTTGAGAGACCGGACCTAGCAGTGGTGGCGTGGCGTGGCGGGGCATGGCAGAGAGGAGAAGAGGAGAGAGAGAATGAAGTGCAGTGGCTGAAGATGGAAAAACGAACGAAGAGGAGGAAGGGTTGCTTAGGTTTTTAATTGGATGTTGTGCAAAAACAGCGTATTTTAGGTTTTGGTAGGGTTCGTTGGTTTGGTCGGGTTTTGTTGGGTTGAACTGAACAACCCGAAACCAGAACTTCTTATAATATTCACATCTGAACAGACCCGTATAACCCAATTAAACCGAACCGATCACTTTGGTTTGGTTCGGTTTAATCGGGTTAAACGAGTGGTTTGGTTTTTGCACACCCTTAGCCTTTTTTGTTTCAAACTCCTTTGTCACTTTTTAAATTCTTTTGCTTCTTTTTGGTTTTTTTAAGATCATCAATGCTTTTCTTTTTTTTTTTAAATTAAGGTTTTATCATGGTTTTTAATTTTTTTCCCTTTTTTTTAGTGCAGTTTAACTTTTAATCGATAAGATTGCTTCAAATTTTGTCAAATTGGCTTTCTATTTTGCGAAATGAGCTAATTTGCCTCAACAACTTATTACGCTTTTGCTATAGTACCGTTACTGCCACAACAATTTATTATGCTTTTACTAAGTATATCGTCACTGCCCCAACAATTTATTGCACTTTTGCTAAAGTACACCTTCACTGCCCCCAATAAATTATTATACTTTAGCTAAAATGCATTTTGTTGCCCCAACAATTTATTGCGTTTTTACTAAAGTGCACCGGCTTTGCTCCAACTTATTGCGCTTTTGCTAAAGTACACCGTTACGGTTCTAACAAATTATTGTGCTTTGAGACTTCAACAACGTGGATATTTTTTCTTATTCTTTGAAATTTCACCAACATGGCACTTTGTTGCTTAAGACTTCACCAACGTAGCTTTATTTTCTGTCTTTTGAAAACTCTACAAACATGGCACCTCATTGCTCATAACTTCATATCATAGAGCTTCGTTATTCAAAACTTCATCAATTTGGTACTTTGTCATTTAAGACTTTATTACATGGTGTTTCACTATTCAAGACTTTACCAACATGACTCACTTTGCTGATCTTTGCCGTTTGGGACTTCACCAACTTTGCTTGCTTTTTTGACATTTTTGCTTTTATAGTGATTGAACCTTTTTTTTAATATGTGACTGAACTTAGTAGAATGGTAAACTGTCTACATACCTTTTTTTGGGAAGGATCAAGTCATAACGTAGTTTGATTGCTTTTTTTTTTTTTTTTATTTTGTTTTGCAATTCACAGTTTAAGCTCATGAAGGCCAGGAGTGTAGTCAAGCTTTTAAGTGTGGAAATTTTTCAGAATCTTGCCATTGATAGGTTCAACTTGCACTCTATCTTGATTAACAATCTTACAAGAGTTTTGTACCTCGTATGATTCCTTGCAATATGAAATAATTTTTTGCCCCCGGTGCAAGATTTTTTCTTTTAGTTTCTTCTCAAATTTATCATGCGATTTAGTTGAAATTGCTATATAGCCATTGAATGTTCAAATTTTGACTCTTCAAGGATGTATTGGCTTCCATGATCATAAAACACTAATATCTATATCATGAGCATGAGTAGCCAACTCTTCAAAAGTACACGCCTTGTCACATCCCGAACTTTGTGATATTAAAAATACAGTAATACTAGTTAATAATTGAAATAATAGATTAAATTTTTAGAGAAGTGAATTTAAATTTTGGGAGCTAGTTAATAAATAAAGTATATATAAAGATTATAATCAGTGTCTATCGGGAATTCGATAGTAAAATAAAGTCTGATAAATAATTAAAAGTCTAGACAATGATTAACTTTATCGAGGAAGTCAAGACAACTGCAAACTAATAAATGTAATTTAGAATTTAATTGGGAAGTGTATTATTTTGAATAACCAAAGAATAAATTAATAAATATTTTATAATAATAATAATGATAAGAATAGAAGAAGAAGATATAATAATAATAATAATTTTAATAATAATAATTATAATAATAGAAAAATGAAGAAGAATGTAAAAGAAGAGAAAGATGATAATTGATGTAATAATAATAATAATAATAATAATAATAATAATAATAATAATAATAATAATAATAGTGACAATAATACTAAAGGAAGGGAATGGAACACGTAAATGGGGAAAATAAAAGACAAATGGAACTTGAAGAATAAAAGGAGTGGGAAAAAAGGAAATGGATGGGTATAAAAGGATGTGAACAGTAGGGATAGAGAGGGAGGGAATAGAAATGAGAGGCAGAAAATCAAAGAAACGAAGAAGGAAACAGAGCAAGGAACCGAAAAATCAACCCAAGCCTCACCTTTAGCGTTCAAATCATTTCACCACCAACTAAGGCCACGAATCAATCGGTCTTAGTCCGGTGATCATTTTTGATGCAAGAAGCGTCGGAAAAGGTGAGGGGAAATTACAGTCGGGTTAAGAAACGGGTCCGTCGACCAGAGCTGCAGAAAAACCGGGTGAAGAAGAAGAAGGAAAACGTAGGAGTGGGCTGCGTTTCGCCCAAAACAGCGTCGTTTGACGCTGAAGCAGAACGACAGCGTTTGGACCAATACGCGTTGCAGCCGTGAGTTTTTGGAAAATCACGCGTGCAACCTTACCTTGTACTTTTACAAAATTATGATTTTGTCCCATAAGTTGCATGCCGCGCGCAAACAAACCCCTCAATAATTACATATAAACCCCTAAACTCATTTTATTATTTTATTTAAGGCCTTCCGATAAGTTTTTAACAAATAATTCACAATTTAACCCCTTGAACTTATATTATGCATGCAGTAGAACCCCGAAATAATTACATATCAACCCCTAAACTTGTTTTATAATTTCAAACGTGTCCATCAGATTATATTTAGTTATAATTTGAATTTATTTTTGAAAAATAATTGGTTAGGGGTGTTAATTGATTATGAGAAATTCATAATTTAGCTTTGTATGCCATTGATATATCTTGAAATATTTATTAGCAATTGAATAATTATTTAGTTAGAATAATAAAACTTAGAAAGAAATAATAATTGATTATGTGAGTATGTTTAATAATGTACATATATAATGAATAATTAATGTAGATTATGAATTGAACAATAAGAACTAATCTTAGGAGGATATAATAAAATAGTAAAGTGAACAGAAATTAAATTAGATGCTAAATACGTAAGTTAGAGATTAAGAGATAAATTATACATAAGTAATTAAGGAATATTAGAAACATTAATGGAAGTATAAAATGAGAAATTAATCGGAATTGTGATTTGTTAGAATGGATGCCGACAGAAATTAGACCGAGACAACGACACATAGGAAAAGGACAGGCAAAGCGATAAATTCAGGTTTGGTACTTTATGCTTGTTTAATTATATTTAAGTAAATATATTGTGTATATGTGATATGTAATGATGTGCTGTTGTGATATATGCTGCAAATGTTTATTATGTGTTGTATATATATGTGTGTACTATTAATATGCGAATTTATATTAAGTAAGTATAAAGTACCCATTAAGCATAATGCTTAGCAAGTTTAGTGCATGCTAAATTTGTAGGTAACGGAAAGACGCCAAGGGACCAGATTAGTCGAGTAGAATTAGGTCTACGGAAACACTAGACTGACATATACTGTAGAACGAAGCCAGAAGGCTAGGAGACCAACGGATTAAGGAAATTTAAATTTTATATTCAGCATTGTAATTTAATTATAAATTTTATTTTTAATCAATTGTAAAATAATGTTCTGTATACCATGTAGTATTAGTTATGGCACACTTAGCTTGGCTAGAAAATAGTCGGGTTAAGGGGTGTTACAATTTTAGTTTAAGATTTGATCTCTGTTTTGATCTTGAATGTTCTTCATTTTGTGTTAAAAATTATTATTTTTGACAAATGATTTCGGGTTGATCGGTTTATTTGAGGTCGGGGCCCGAATGTTATTTGGTTTGGGTGAAAAAAAAAAGTAAAAATTAGATTTTGGGTTAGTTGGATTCGGTTCGGGTTCACCTAAACTCGACCGATGCACAACCCTAGAAAACGGGGGAAAAAATATAGGAAGAATTCAAGTTGAGAGCTGGGTGGTAGGGCTGTTCAAAATAATCCGATCCGACTGATTTGATCCGCGATCCGTCTGATCCGATCTAATTTTTAGAGTTTCGGATATTTCAGATCGGAAATTTTTGAATTTCGGATATCCGATCCGATTTTTAATAAAAAAAATAAAAAAATAAGAATTTTAGGATCATTCGGATCGGATATCCGATTTTTAATTTAAAAAAAGTAATAAAAAATAATTAAAATCGGATAAATCGGATATTCGGATATCCGATTTTTTCGGATCGGATTCGGATTGGTATTTTCCCCCGATCCGATTTTTCGGATATCCGAAATTTCGGATCGGATTATCCGCTTTGAACACCCCTACTGGTTGGGACAATTGAAATTAAAGAAATAAAAAAATAGAATATGTAAATTGCTTTGTAGTGGTTGGCGTGTTTAAAAAATAAAAAAATAAAAAGTCAGGAGCATTGTGATTGTGAAACAAAGAATTGAAGTTGGAAGTGAAATACAAGCGGAGGAAAGTTGTCCAGTAAAAGGCAATTGAGCAATTGCATTTAAATTTAAAGTAAATTGAAGAAAAAAAAAGGATTAACGTCTGTGACAAATCAATATAACCGAGTGTGAGTTGTTGGTTGATCTCAATGTCTTTCGGTTACAAGAAATAATTGCTCAAAGGTTCTTTTATAGACAACTATATAATTCTAATCTTATTATGATTAAATTCAAGGGAAAACTACTATTTTACCATTGAGATTTGACCTATTGACAATTTTACCACAACTGATTGACAAAATTGCTCTCATAGCCGAAATGTTTGGCGTATTATACTATTATACCACCGCGGCGTTAGTTTTAACGTATGATCGTTAAAAAAAATTACAAAATGACCCCTCAAGTTGACTTGAATTTTTATTTTTTACCCTTTTTACAACTTTAGTGCTCAATTTCATTGCACTTTATTTATTTATTTATTTTTACAACAACATAACTTTCACATTTAATAATTATGAAATCAGAATATAAAAATTCAATAAAAATTTTTAATTTACTAAAAATTTTTAATTTGATAAAATAAAATAAAAAATCACTATTATTATTCGAAATATTTTTTAAAATAGAATTTTTTTTCCTTAAATTTTAATTCTGTCATACATTTTTATACTTATGTTAAGTAATAATAAATATTCTGTTAATTTTTAAATAATTGACATTATTACCTGTAAGTCACTGACCCACACCATCCTGCTTGGGCCACGGATCCCTATTCCTGGACGCTGCTTACCACAGGCCTAGCACTGCTTACTGCAAGCCAAGCCTATCAAACAGGGCATGCCCATTACTGTTTAGAGACTAACATCTTCTTAGGAAAAAAAAAAAAAAACCTAATTAAAAATTAGGTATATTAAATACTAAATACCCAATCTTCAATTTTCAAACAATCATACCGGTAAAAAACAAAATTCAAACAATCATTATTTTCAAAGGTAATTGAAGCCTATAAATAGTACTGCTACAGTAGAGGATGAAATAGTACTGTTTTATTATTATTACTATTATTGTCTTTTAGAAATGTTTTAAAATTAAAAATGGAGAATATTAGACATTAAATCTTCATTATTTCATTTAACCATGGTATAATCTTTAGACTTTGACTTCACTTGCTAACATATTTATGCAGGACAAGTTCATATACGACATGATAAAAAAAGTCACTAAAAAAAATATTTAAAATAAAAATAGTAATTTTTATTTTTATTGTATCACATTAAAAATTCTTAATGAATTTTTATATTCTGATTTTTAATTATGAAGTGTGAAAGTGGTATTGTTGGCAAAAAAAATTAAAGTGCAATGAAATTGAGCACAAAAGTTGTAAAAATGGTAAAAATAAAAATTCAAACTAACTTGAGGGGTCATTATACAAATTTTTTAATGATCAGACGTTAAAACTAACGACGCGGTGGTATAATAATATAATACGCCAAATTTTTCGGCTATGAGAGCAATTTTGTCAAACAGTTATGGTAAAATTCTCAATAGGCCAAACCTCAATGATAAAATAGTAGTTTTCCCTAAATTCAATTTAGCTAGTTAAAAAAATAAAATTCTTTAAGGTCAAGAAATTGTATTCCTATCCAAAATAGAATTATAATTTTCAATTATATTCCTAATAAAAAGGATTATGATTTATGAATTCTTATGAAATAAGGATCAAATTTACGATAAAAAAAAAGGGATTAAGGCTTCAATTGAAGCAAATCAAGACTTCAAGTTCAAACAAATTAAAATAGTCGGCATGACAAATTGGCTCACATGTTAAGCTAAAGTTTACACAACAAATGGACTTGTGAATTTAAAAAAAAAATTGCTGTGCAAGTTTTTAAATTTTCGAGACTTATTCAGCCAAAATTTTGAATAAGTCTCGAGAACACATCTGTTTGCACGAAAAAATTAAAAGAAAAAAAAATCAATTAAGTTAATTTATTAGCTTAATTATTTAATTGGTTAATTAAAATATTAATTAATTAAATTAAATAATTTATTTTAAGTAGTCAATTTAAGTAGTATTTAAATAATAATTATTAAAAATTATCACTTTAAAATAAATTATGAATAATGTCAAAAAAAATGGAACAAATAGAAGTGTGCCAAGTGGACCAATCAAATCGTTTCGCTTGGTGTGTAAGCATTTTCCAACTCCTATTTTCTCTTCAGTTTAAGGGACCAGAAAATCCAAGTTCCAAAACTCCAGGAGAAAATCAAGCCTTGAAGCTCTGGCGAATTGAAGACACGATCTCTACTCAACGTTCAAAGGTTCGTTTAACAATTGTCAACAAAGTTCGTCAAGATAATTCAAAAAACAAGTCTCCGAAACTTGGATTATTATCAAAGGCATTTCAACATAGATCCGAGATCAAGTCAGTGCGACTATCGCTTCTTGTTAAAGATACAAATCTAGCTTCAAAGCTTTGACGATTTGAAGACGCAAGTTTTTTCAAAGTTCAAAGCATTATCCGACGATCGTCATCAAAAGTCCTCCGCGAAGATTCGAGAGTGATATAAAGACAGAATTCAAGCTCAAAAACTATAATATCGAAAGTTCTTCAAAGTTTGTGATTCAAGATCAAGTCAACGACCTTTGAATCATATTTTTCAAAGTTCGTGATTTAAAATCAAGTTAATAACTTTTGGATCATTTTTTTCAAAGTTTGCTATTCAAAATCAAGTCAACGACTCTTAAATCATTATCTTCAAAGTTCATGATTCGAAATTATGTTATTACGACCATCGTTTCATGTTCATAAAAAAGAGAATAACCAAAAGATTATTTCAATAGAGATTATAACTGCTATATTTATATATATATATATATATATATATATATATATACTTTTTTTTTTTTTTTTTTTTTAAGGAATACACAAAATTTATTCCTACAAGGAGGATAAATTATTGTGACAGTTTGGTGACATAAAGCAAATATGTTAATGATTGTGCTGCCAATTGATTTGATTTGTGGATCCCATTTTTAATTTTCTATAGCAACGTTAGATATATTTATATTCTTCATTGGAATAAATATTTTTGACAACTATTCATTACCTAATCAAATAAAGCCATCATCTTTCACTTTCCATATTTTCTGCAAGTGGATACTCAGTATCATTAGTACTATTCCCTCACAAGTATTAGAATATTCTTCAACTATATAAGCTAGAATTCCCACCCCCACCTCCGCCCCATCCTCCTCCATATTTATTTGTTTATTTATATATCTTTAGGTTTTGCCGACAAAAAAAAAAAAAACAGTAGTTTATTGAAATTGATTTAAAAAGCATAGTAATTTTTTTTTTCATTTGGTCTTTGGTGATACTACCTCACCCCTAGGCTAACCCTCTTAGGTTAAAAAACATAATAACTTACTGTGCAAATCAAATTGTTTTTCACATGTTCACCTCAAAACAAAAATTATACTGCTTCATTCGATTTAGTGAGAGGAAACTTTTACATTGGACATTGGATTTATATGGAGAAGTTTTCCTTTTAGAAATGTCAGGCCGGAGCAAAAGTTTTGGAGACCATGTTTATTTTTTCAATTATTTTTTAAAATGGAGCCATCTATTCACAATTTAAAAGAGAAAAAAAAATTATTTCCAAAAAGCAATTAACAAGTATCGAATCCACGACCTCATATTTTAAGGTCAAAATTAGCTACTAGTCATCTTCTCTTAAAACATTGTATATAAAATGCATTATTTAATATTTGAGGTTTCCTATTTTTAGGGGCCCTATGCAGTCGGGCATTTTGAACATCCTAAGAACTGCCCCTGAGGAATGTACAAATTAACTTTAAATTTAGGTGTGAGATGACAGTAATATTCCCCAACATTAAAATTAATATGCAAATTTTTTCTTTTAATCTTTTTAAGCCAAAGGGTAACATAGAAAAATTTGTAACAAATGACCTCATTTACTATTTTCACAATAATTTCCTCTATTTCCCACATAATTTGCTTTCGTCTGAAGCAAGTTTTGGAGGATGTACATCATATGATTGAATTCTCTTCCGTTAGAGGAGGATTTGATTCATCAAAATTTCCTTTAAAAAGTCTTAAAAATAATGCTAGAATTATAATTTTAAAATAATAGTAGGTTTATAAATTCGTTTGGATTTTACATCACTTTTGTCATCAAACACCGGTTTAGAGGTGCTACTAGCACTTGGTGTGAATTTTTTTTAAAATAAAAAATATATATTTTTTCAATAATTAACTAAAATTATAGACAATTTACGTTACATTTTCATATATTTATTAGATTTTATATTTAATAATTTAAATTTTTATACTAGATCAACAACAAATATTAAAAAAAGAATTTTAATATAAATAGTCCACAAAATTTTATAACATTCTAAAAAAAGTCATATTTTTTTAAAAATTTTTTTCAAAATAGTCACTTTCTAATTATAAACAAATATAAACAGATTATAAACATATTATAAATACGTTATAAACAATTTATAAACATAATCTTTTTAAGAGTTAAAAATTAAATTATAATTTTTTTTAAGAACTAAAAGTATAATTAAGCTAAAAATTATTTTCAGATTTAGGAACTGAGCTTTTTTTTTTTTTAATATCCTTGAAAAATGAACGATTCAAAATATTCTGTGTATTATTTAAATTCAAAATCATAAAAATCAGTCTACTAATTGATTAAAACTAATATAAAAATGTACTATAAATTGTTTAATTCTTTATTAAAATTTTAAAATAACATGAATATGTTATTGTTAGTTTTTTTAAAAAAGTTTGCACTACCACACCCACCCCTCCAAATTGGAGGCTCCAATGCTTCAATAACTTATTTAATTTTAGGAAGAATGCTTCTTATATTTTGTCCATCATTATACTGCTGGTCATATTTTTGGCCGTTTCAACTCAACCCATATACTTTGTGACAATTATATTTAATTTTAGATCACATTAAAATAGATTAATAATTGAAGGAGCTTTCATGATATTCGTTCACTTACTTTCTGCAATTTTCATCAATCATACCTAGAAAGAAAACAAAGCAACATTGTTGCTATCATTTATACTTCCTCCTTATGTTTTATATAGATAAACTTTTCTAATTGGGTGTATTATTTATATAGAAAAAATTTTCTAATAACTAATAGGAAAGTATATGGAAGAGAACTAGGAGGAAAGTATTAACAAAATTTGAATTTTCACATAAATTAAGAAGGTGAAGCCAGTAGTGATTAATTGTCGGCCACTAACTACTGCTATAATAACGTTCACATTTTTAATTATGTAGACTAAAACTATAATAATTGCTAACATATTAAAAAAAGTGTACATTTTCAATAAATAACTGCATGCAATTTATAAATATGTCCTCAACAATAACTATTATTAACAGAGGCGTAGCTACCATGGGGCCAAAGGGGGCGTTGGGCCCCATGGTTTTTTGGGAGAAAAAAAAGATGGAGTAGGATGAGTTTGGCCGGAATTTACAGAGGAGGGGCGGCGAAAATGGAAGCTGCAAATAAAGAAGGAAGACGAGGAAGAAGGAAAGAAGGAAGGAAAAGGAAGGAAAGAAAGAGGGACGGAAGGAAATGATATTAGAAACCAAAATGCACCGTTTCATTTAATGAATGAAACAGCGCCGTTTCGCCACAACAGACGAGAAAAAAAAAAATAAAAAGAAACCCAAATTTGAAACACAGCATCAGCAACAAATCGAGAGAGAGAGAGGTAAAATCGTTTTAGGGAAAGCTCTCGTCCGCCACCACCACTGTCTGCAACCACCGTGCCCACTGCCAGCCGGCCACTGCCCGCCTCTGCCGACGCCTGTTGTGCCGCCGGAAATAGAGGTGAGTTTGTTTGAAAATTTTGTTAAATGTTAGTTAATTTAACTTAAATTTGTTTAGGGTTAGATTATAAATTTTGGATCCTGATTTGTTG
>CATIWJ010296578.1:0-24150 GCA_949640765.1 Croton laevigatus
GGGGGGGAATATCAGCAAGTCAGGGAGCAATTGTTTTCAATTTGAAACTGAGATTTTGGCAGATGGTTAACTTGTCCAATGCTCATATAGAACCGAGCACCACATGCAGATATGTTGGTAGCCACACTCTCCCGTGTAGAAGATCAGTTGGGCAAAGGTTGATACTATTGAATTGGAACAAAACGCTTGGGAAAAAAAAATTCAGTTGAGCCCTTGGTTAGTAGTAACATAAATTGATTGACAAACTTGATGGAGCTTAATCTGTACTAATATTAATTGCTTCCAGTATATATCATCCTACCCACTGTAATTTTTTCCATTTGAGAGGTTATTGTGCCATAAATAATCTAGTAAATCAGTTTCATTTCTTACCGTTTAACTTCTAATTGCTATTGCTTATTAATTCCACCAATAAGAAAAGCCTTATAAAGTATTTCTTTTTCAAGGTTTGTGGTTTCACTTCTTTTTTTTTTTTTAATTTTGTCGAGGGAATGCGGTTGGTTTCACTTCTTACTGGTTTTCGGCGAGTGTGAAATTTTTAGATTGACGAACTTAGCTTAGAGAAAACCGAAAATTATGGCCCAATGAATATTGGGGCCCACGGAAGTCTGTGAAAGCCGAAATTTCCATCATCATTCACAATTGCGTGTAGGCCCCACAACATAAAACTGAAAGCAAAGATTTCAGTTGGACAAACAACGCCGCACGCGCCATTAATATCCTCCCTACTGTCGGCTCCCACCTTTCAGTTTTTTCTTTTTTTTTTACCTTTAGTTACCCCAAAATTTTAACCAAAACCTTTTTATCTTTGAAGGCTTACCTCACCGCCCACCAATCGCTTCGTTCCCACCTTTCAGTTCACCGATCTCTTCCTCACCCCAATCTTTCCTTCTTTTTATTTTTATAAATATATCTGTCTGTCTGTCGCCATAATTAAAACTTTTGATATCTGTATTTTGGTTTTGATACGAAGCGAATCCTTCTCTTCTTCTTCTGCTTAAATATCTTTTCCTCCCCTTTCAACTCCCACCAATATCATCAACCACCTGCCTTCCTTACCTTTTTTATTTATTTTGATTCGTTTTTCACTTTTCAGGTAATAATTTCTTCCATTTTTCATTGATTAATCAGATTTAAGCACTCATTCTCTTCAAAAAAAGGTTTGATTCGTTTTTTGCTTCTCATGATTATCCGATTTTCTTCTGTTTTGTGTTCATTAGTTTTTCCTTATTCTTTGATTTCCCGCCATAATATTGAAACTGTAATTGATTCATTATCTTTGTTCTGGTTTCGAGATCGTATTCCTTTTCTAAAAAAATTCTCTATTTCCTCTTTTTAATTATTGTTTTATGTGATTATATTGTATGATCTGGATTCATAAAATAGGTATTCTCTGTTTGACTGCTTTCTTGACTTCATTTTCATCGAATTTATGGAGGATGGTCACGATTTTGAGTTGCATTTTGTCTAACAGTAAAGAAGCAGCAGCAGGAGAGGGATCATCGTCTTAGCAATTGTAATTTCAATTTTCAATTGAAATTACATTACCAGAACAGTAGATGCAGGTCTACTCTTACGCCCCCAGACAAGGGACTCCCAGCGTTGGGGAAAGTTCGAGCTCATCATCATGGAGCAGTCAACAAGAAGATACTGATGATGACCGAATGATTGCACTCGTTTTATCAGAAGAGTACGCCAATCTAGATGGTGCAGTTGCCAAACGCCTTTCCAACCTTGCACCTGTTCCTGTAAGTGCGATCGTTTTATTATGTGATTTATTTTTACTTTTAGTATCGGATTCATAGCCTAGAATTTTTGTAGGTTTGAAGTTCTTGCTTGTGTGTGTGTGTGTGTGTTACGATCCTTGCATTATGAACACTTTGATCCTGAATATCTTGTATCTTTTTTTACATTCAGCATGTTCCGAGGATAAACACATATATACCTAATCTAAGTGATGCCAGTATGGACCATCAAAGGCTTATTCAGAGGTATTTCTTATATTATGTCCTTGAATGCCATTTGTGGATTTGATTGATAAGGAATCTCATAATGTCAAATTCCCACTTCTCTCATTTATAAGAAGAGAGAGTACATAAATTGCCAAGAATTGTAAAATGAAACAAGAATGCAGGCACAAATATACTTATACGATTGTGGAAGAACACTTTTAGATTTTACTAGGTTTACTCCATAATGATTGCTTTATGGTGACCTACAAAAAAAAAAAAAAAAAGGGGGTTCAGTGCTCACTTCAATGGATCAAGCATTTCCTCAAGATTGCTGGAGATATCAAAGCTTTTGCCTGTATTAAGTTGGTGTTGAAATTGTTGACATGGAGTGGCTTGAAGACTATTTTCCTACATTATTATTTTTCTGCAGTAGAGAACTGAGAGAGTTTTGGTTTATGAAATTGAACTTTTGCCCATTTTATTATTTTTTTTTCCAGGTTACATGTCTATGGTTTATATGAGGTGAAGGTTTCTGGTGATGGAAATTGTCAGGTAATTGCCAATATCTCTCTCTCTCTTAGTGCCTGATAGAACAGAAATGTAACCTTCTTTTTCTCTCTATCAATACAGTTTCGCGCACTTTCAGAGCAGATGTACAGGTCACCTGAGCACCACAAGCATATTCGTAAAGAGGTTGTGAAACAGGTGAGATTCCTTGAACTGCCTGCTGGATTTCTCTAAAAGGTGATTTAGTCCAGCAAATGTGCAATTATTTTCAATTTGGGCTCTTAATTCTAGCTTTGATATCATATAACAATCTCAGAGTAATAACTAATAATCTAAACCAAGGTTATCAAATAATTTATATCTTCTAAATATATTCTCTCCAAAGATTTTGAAGTGAGAAAAAGGCATTTTGGATGCCATTGTTTTAGTTTAGATGTTACTCTTCTTCAGTGTCTTTCAATTCACACTATGACTCTACTGATGTATTTATGAAATTAACACTACAGGATTGTTACAATCGCAACAACTTGCAAATTTGGCATCCTGCAGTAACCATTAACCACCATTACCTGCCTGCCTTAAAGGCTTAAACAGCATGTACTAGACCTGCCATCTTATTTCTTAACTTCCCCTTGTTAAAGCTTTGACCAACACCTTGACATCACCATTTACAGCTGTTCCATAAACAATCCTCCTGGTAGACATCCTCAACTCATTACTGATCATAAATTCTCTATTCTTTTTTCATGCATCACTTCAACAACTGACAGCATGGCATCCTTTAATTCTGCATCTTCAGGAACCGTGGCAACCATGACTGTTATCTGCTTGTTATCTCTATCTTTTGGCTGCTTTCTGACAATTTATACCTGTCCAATAACCTCTAGAAATCAACAATGTTACTGTTACTAGCGTGTTCTTTCATATAGGACCTTCAGCAATTATCTCCGTAATTTTGTTACTACCATGATTCTGGGGCTGCCTGCTTCTATACCTTTGATTCAGTTTAATTCTCCAAGTACAAAATATGGTACTAAATAGGAATTGCCAATGTGCTGTATGGGTGTATAAATTAATTTAGAGAGAGCAGAATAGGTGCTCATTTTTTAAATTGAAAGAAATGAATTGCTATTCTTATTTCATTAACTTTTATATTTTCATATTCCAGCTGAAAGATAACCGCACATTGTACGAAGGCTATGTCCCAATGAAATACAAGCGATATTACAAGAAAATGGCAAAGTATTGTTCTCCATTAAAGATTAGCACTTCAATTGCTGTTGACACAATTGGCTGTTATGATGTGGTTATTATTGGCACAGTGTACTATCAGCATTTTCTGCTTCTGACCTATGTTGTATGATGCAGATCTGGCGAATGGGGAGACCATGTTACATTACAAGCAGCAGCTGATAAGGTATGTTGTTTCTCGGGTGACATCATGTACTAAAAAATTATAAAAGGTCTTTGGTTGCTATATAGAAACACACCATTTTCCTTAGAAATGCCAGTATCCCTCTTTTTATGCATATTCTATATGGGGATAGTTAATTAGATGAGGACTTTTCTATTCATGAATCAATACAAAACTATGTTTAAGATATTGTGGACAGAAGACAAGGAAATTAAAATGTCTAAAAAGGAATATTAGTCTCAGCTGTCTAGCATCTCTCTCTCAGTTCACTATCTCATAAATTTCTGAGGTTTGGTTCAAAATTGTGCTTGCGTTTTGCTTATTAAGTACACAAGAGAGAAATCAAACATAGCTTGATTGAGAATATTATCCATCAGCGTTGCCATACAGAAATTTTTGCGTTAAATTTGTGCCTATTTCTGTATTGCTCTCCAGCACACGATATAAACATCTGTATATTATATGATGGGTGAAAGTGCTTGGGGAAAACTCGATTGATCATGGGAGAAAATATATGTAGCAGCTATAGGACGTGTATTGTTATATACCGTTGCAGATGGATGATGTACAGAACTGACTTATGACTATTTGGAAATATCATTAAGTGCATTTTCAATTAAGTAAAACGTCCGATTTTTTTTTTTAGCGTGGATTGTATTTGTCACACGTCATATGCATTAATATGCATCACATTTATATGCAGTTTGGAGCGAAGATCTGCCTGTTAACTTCTTTTAGAGATACTTGCTTCATTGAAATTATGCCACAACACCAGTCTCCTATGCGCGGTACGGAAATTGTTTTACGATTATAATTTCTGATTGGAGTACTACATATACAAAACAATGCTTTATCTCCAAAAGAAAATAAAAGATTGTTTTAGCTTTCACGTTCTTACAGTTGATTTCCCTATTCAATGATGCAGAGTTATGGTTAAGTTTCTGGTCTGAGGTACACTACAATTCGCTATATGATATGCGAGGTTTGTTTCAATTCTATGATATGGAATGGATGGAATTGAGGACAACCATTTGATATTCAACTGAAGAAATTTGTTTTTGTTTCAGATGCTCCAATCCCACATAAGCCAAGGAAGAAACACTGGTTGTTCTAGAGGGAGGTAATAGAAGATTGCTCATTGTTCACACAAAATTGAATTAAAAATATATTTATGTGTATATCTTACTCATTTCCTATGATTTAATTTTAATATTTTGTTATACTTGAAGTATATTTTTATCAAAAAAAATTTTTTTTTTATCGATGTATAATATTAGACGTAAATGTTCATTTATTTTTTACCTAAAAAAAAAAGTTCATTTATTTTATAGGACTTTATATTTACAATAAAGCTTTTCGTCTCGTCTTATCTTATTTTTTTAGATTTATTGGGTTGCATATAATTTTTATAAAAAAGAAAAAAATATTTACTTTTTTTGAACTTTTAAAAAAAAATTACCTATTCTAACCTTATTTTTTAACTTGTCTCTTTCTGCGCCAATGGCTGTCACTCTTTTTGTTATTCTTTTTTCTGTTATTTTTGCACCACTAGTTGTTGCCCAACTTTCAACCGTGTACATTTTTTCTCTTCCATTGTATTTTTTTTTTACTATGACAAAAATAGCTTAAAAAAAAGAAGTTACTATCTTAGATAAAAATAGTTAACTTTTAATTGATAAAAATAGTTCACATAATCTTTTCTTGACAAAAATAGTTCAATTTTCATGTTTTATGACAATAGTAGACTACCTACAAGATAAGTACAAAATAAGTATTAAAAAAAAAGTACAAATGAGAAAATACGTATTAAAAAAAAGATAGATAGGAAAAAATACCAAATATGACGGGACAGAGATAATAATAAAATAGATTGGAGAGAAAATAAAAATTTAATCTAAATAAATAGAAATTTAAAATTTCTTTTTAAAAAGGACTAAAATAAAAACGGAAAGTAACAAAAATGAGAAGAGAACTGCAACCGCTAAAAAGAACTATGACTCAAAGTATCAAATATGATAGAAACTCAAGAGAAAGAAGAGAGAAACAGAAACAACTCGGATATCATATTTTGAAACAACAAGGTAATGGAAAAAAAAATTAAAATGTAGGAAATTATAATGTATATATGTGGTCTAATGAAAAAAAAAATATATATATATGTGGTCTAATATGCAGGGAAGTAATAGTGTATCTGCAGATCGCAATGTAGGCAGATCCAACACCTTCTGGTTCTATGTTAAAAAAAAAAAAAAAACACCTTCTGGTTACCTCAAATTTGGAAGAGGATAAATAATCCTTCGCTTCACGTAAGCACGTGCAAATCTTATTGTTTATTATTATTATTATTATTATTATGGAGGTGATACCGTAACCTACATGGATAGTATCCCTAGAATTAAATCCCCCAGTCCCATCAAACATGTTCTGGTAACAGATCATGAAAAGATTATTTCGCCTACATCTAGGTCGACATCTTCTATATCAAACTAATCAGTTTTACAATTTTTAATGGAAAAAAATTATTATTTTATTATTAATATTTGGTTATAATTACTTATTATGTTATTTTAGTATAATTATTATAATTTGACCTAAATATACATTTTAGTTATCATATTATTAATTTTAACATTTTACTGTTAATTTGACAACAGGAAACATAAAAAATTACAGAATTGATACCTCAAGTTAATTTGAATTTTTATTTTTACCCTTTGTGTTATTTTGATACACCTTGAATTTTTTTTTATCAACAACTCCACTTTTACATTTAATAATTATAAAATAACAATATAAAGTTTTAAAATTATAATATAAAAATATATTAATAGTAATAAAAACCTAAAACATACTAAACATTCTTAATTCAACAAAATAAAAATTAAAAATCACTATTTTTATTTTAAACATTGGCCTAATGAGAGTGGTCTCTTCATTTGAAGGGTATCAGATATGGAGAAAGCTTTCAAGTAGAGGTAGAGATAGAAATAGAGTTAGCCTAAGTGCGACCTCTACTAAGGGGAATAATATCTCTCTAAAGACTATCTCTGAATAGCACATCTGTTGAGACCTCTTGGTAAGTCACCTTTTGGTAGGGGTGTTCAAATCGGATAATCCGATCCGATCCGAAATTTCGGATATTCGAAAAATCGGATATCCGAATAATTCGGATCGGATATCAGGATATCCGATTTTAATTTTTTTTATTACTTTTTTAAAATTAAAAATCAGATATCCGATTCGAATTATCCGAAATTTTTCATTTTTTTTAATTAAAAATCGGATCGGATCGGATATCCAAAATTCAAAAATTTCCGATCCGAATCCGACCAGAAAATTTTCGGATATCTGATCCAAAACTCTAAAAATCGGATCGGATATTCTATTTTTCGGATTGGATCAGGCAGATCGTGGATCGGATCGAATTATTTTGAACAACCCTACCTTTTGGGGGAGGTGGCCTATAAGTCTCACTCGACCATAACCTGTTAATAAAGTTTCCTAGTTCCTCCATGCTTCAATCGAAAACGAATTCTGCAGTATTTGCAGGAAACCTGTCATGATCTTCTAATAAAAAAGTCTTCACGCATGGAGTTGAATGTCTATACTGATGCTGATTGGGCAAACAACATTGATGACAGAAAATCAACGACTGGCTATGCCATATTTATGGGTGTGAATCTTATTTCAAGAAGCAACAAACTGTTACTAGCTCCTTCATTGAAGCATAATATCGGGCCATTGGTCTTGCTACAACCAAATTAACATGGATTCAGTCCTTATTGCGAGACATTGGTGGCGGTTCTTAACAAGTTCCAAATTTTTGGTGTGATAATATTGGTACAAATTACTTATCAGTTAATCCAATTTTTCATTCATGGACTAAACATTTAAAGGTTGATTACTTATCAGTTAATCCAATTTTTCATTCATGGACTAAACATTTAAAGGTTGATTTCCATTTTGTTTGTGACAAGATTCACAAGGAGGAGTTACAAGTGAAATTCATTTGCTCAAAGTATCAGCTTGCTGATATTCCACTAAGCCATTGCCCAAAGCACGTCATCGTGCACTTATGCATCAATTAACAATTCGATCTTTGCCAGAAAAAGCTCGAATTGAGGGGGCCTGATAAGGTTACAGATATACCTTATCTGTAATCAGTTAGTTATGTAAATATTAGGGTTTTGTACGCCTATAAATATGTATCTTACTGGTTCCTTTACTTTAACCGCAGTTCAAAGCCGGACCGAACCTTAAACAATACCAAATACTATACTCATCTTCCCTTCTGTAACTGCCATAGCAAAGCTTCTCATACTCATGATCTACCCAAACGATAAAAATTACTAGTTAATTAAGAATTTAGGAAAAACTAGTTGTTAATTATTGATAACAGTTGTAATCGAAAGGATCAATTTGGCTATACTGTCAGAATTCATTAATTTGCAGAGCCAGCTAAACTTCCCATTATTATTATTATTATTATTATTTTCCCATATCACTGCCCAATATTCTATGTATCAAGTGAGGATCTCTATATAACCATTCGAATCAAGTTCATGTATACTCAATTACAAAAAGATATTAAACAAACCAACAAAACCAAAAAAAAATAACTTAATATAAAATGGAAATATTAATGAAAAAAATATCAATTTTAAGTATTTAATTTTTTAGTAAATGTGAGTTTGGTGAAATTAAAATGCATAAATTTTATTGAATTCAAATTTTTAGTGAACTTAAAACTTTTTCTTTTTAACTTTATAAGAATGCTCAATGTTGGAAAATGAAATTAAATTATTATTATAATACTGGTAATCATTTATTTTTACGAAAATACTCAAACTTTTCAAAATAAAATTTATCTAGAATCCTAAATTCGGATCATTAAATTGAATTTATAATTACAAAATTTTATAAACAATCCCAAAACATGTATATAAATATATATTTAATAAAATTGCTGAGGCTTTTGCGTTTAGATATGCAAAATATATATATATATATATATATATATATATATATATAATTTTAAAACTTAAAAGTCAGTCATAGCATATTAAACCATATAACTATATTCTTCTTAGACCGACTAAACCTTGCAATTAATTAATACAAATTCTTATTATGTAACAATTCATAATTAATGAATCCGTAATCAATTATGGAAAGAAACTTTTTCAAAAAATTTTTGTTTATTTATTCACAAATATTGTTTAATTACTTTGAATTTATAATTTGTTTTATTTAGTAGACTATTCAATATTTTTTCAAAAATTTAATTTTAAAAAATTATAATTAATTTTTTATCTGATTTATTTTGTTTTATTTTTGAACTCAAAATTTCATATTGTTTTGTCCCAAAAAATGAGACAGGACGGGATGAGACAACTAAATTATTGGTACGGGATGAAATTGTATTTCTATGACTTGAAAATTTGGGAAGAGACTGGAATATACACAATCCTGTCCTGTGCCATGCTCACCCCTAATAAGTAATATGACATAATTCTTTCTTTTGAAATGTGTTACTATAATTTATTTCCCACATTATTTTATGAAGTAACATGACTTTAATATATAGTAGTAGAGGACGTCGTGTAAACAGTAAAAACTCATACTACGTTTAACAAATACTACCTCCGTCTTTTTGAATTCTTCACACTCTAAAAACACAAATACCAAGAAATCACTAATACCAATACACAAATAATAATAAACAATTACTAATCCTTTACACCGCTTACTTTTTCACCAATACCAATAAAGAAATAATAATAAACAATTACAAAACTTACTATAAATGGAAATATAAACAACAAAAAAAGACACCCCAAAAAGGAAACGTAAACATCTCTAAGAGACGGAGGTAGTATTATACTTAAGCAAAGCCTAATCTTTAAAATAAATTTAAAAAAAGAAACCTTAAAATAGACCAATAAATCCGAAAAAGTTAAAGTTGAACTGCAACTAAAACTTAAAAAGCTATCTAGGGTTACTAAATATTGTTTTGGGTATATACAGATCAATCCACAAAAATGAAATTAGTTAGTAAAACATTTAAATTAAGAAAAATAATATAACATAGAGACATTTAGACTTTTTTGGGTTAAAAAAAAAAAAAACTTTTAGAATACAAGTATATGATGAGTATTCTATAGGTTTCCTGTGGCAGTCTGACGAGGGATTTCGGCGAGGTAGAAATCGAGTTTTTGGCTGCTAAACGGAAATTGAATGGTTATGACCGAATACTGGTCGGAATTATGTCAGCAACCCGTTGGAAGCCTGAAATCTAATGGAAATCGGCCGAAAAATTGAAGATAGCTGGCCCTCCTTGTTTTCTAGCAAAGTTTTAATGGATTCCAGGCCGTAATTTGACAAAAACTAGCCAGAATCACGACAGGAGCAAGAATATCAACAAAAAACCACCAATTGAAAATCTAAGGTTTCCGGTTTTCTAGATGGTAGCAAATCAGAACTTCAGACGCGGTTTCGACGGCTTTCAAGTGGGCTAATGGCGATTCTGAGGGTACCAGATGACTCACTGGCATGAGAGCTTTCGACCAGTACCCTCCAATCGCCGGTCGGATACATCTGCGGAGGAGGTGGCGGAGACCTAGCTCCGGTCTTCTTCACAGGGAATGCATCGGGTTTCTGTTTTTCTATTTCCTTTTATATATAAAAGTTGCCAAATATGTTGTCAAAATTTAAATGTCTATTTCCCTCTTTCTAACCGGTACTGTTTTTGCAAACTAAAAGAAAATGGTGGACGAATGTATACATACTCATGTTTTTATGATCTAAAAATTTGAATTACGGTGTTGGATTGTAAACTTTTGAAATCAATTTCTAAGAAGTGATTTTAATTCTGAGACCAGTGTCAAAAATTACGGGGGTAAAAAAACGATTCTACAAAATAGGTAGCTGGTTTGGGTGGGTATTAGGAATTGCCAGCCTATATAAAAAACAAGCAATAGCATTATTGGAACAGCTGGAGCCATATATGCAAGAGGAAGACGACCAATCTAATAAATGTATCTCAAAGCAACTAAAAATCATCTCACATGGACTGCTCTCATCACTTATTTCTTTTTGTTATTTCCCCTTTTTTTGCTTATGCAACTTCCTTTTTATGTGCTTCCACCACTTCCATTCCATGTGTGTTTGGCTAGTGTTCTTGATTGGAGACCATCGAGACCAGTTTTTTTTAATTTTTTTTATTTCAAATAACTTGATAATTGGGTATCAGTATAGAGTGCCAAAATTAATTTCAATGAACAACAATTTGTAGAATTTGACTATATATTATAAATTTTAAATGACTCCAAATTTAATTGTGCAAATGATTTGGTGTCTAATTTTAAAATATAAAATCAAATTTAGTTTGCTTGAGGTATGTTTGGGCTCAAGCTCGTTTTGAACTTGGCTCGTTTAAATTTATATATGTTCAAGCTCGACTCAAAAGCTCGTTTGGAGCACAGTTCGAAAGCTCATTTGAATCTCGGCTCGTGAATTTGGTTCTGTTTATTGTGTTTTATTTTTAGGGTTAAATGAAATTATGTAGTTTTGAGTATATGATCATGAACATGTTCACAAACACATTAAATGAGTCAATTTGCGAACTCATTCAATAAGGGGCTCGTAAACATATTCATAAACACTTAAATGATTTTATTCGTGAAATAGTTCACGAGTTCTGGAGCAGACATAAAGTTCATCTCTTTAACGGCTCAGTTCATTTGCAACGGTACATGTAACAAAATTCAATTAAAGAACATGAAATTATCCTAAAAATCATTTGAAAGATTCTTTTTAATTACAAAACTTAAACACAAAACAGAATAACTAAAACTCTATAAACCGGCTCAACTGGACTCAAGGAAGAAGAAAACTGATTTCCGCATAGCAAAATGTCTGGAACCTACAACAAATGATCCAATAGGGTATTAAAATTTAAATTGCTTAGTAAGTTCCATGTGTAGTTATCTAACTAGACATATATCATATACATATCACACCATAAATAAAACACATAATATGGTATGCAAAAAGACCTGCATAAACATGAATTTTCTTCTTTATTCCTCTACCCGACACACGACCCATAAATGGAAGTTTAGATTGTGATAAAGCAAAATGACTTATTAATCGTGAATAAATTATTATGAACAAAGTAAATAAAAATTAATTTAAGTTCTAAATAAAGTTTTTTATATAAATAGTTCTTTATTTAGACAAAACAATAATATAGGATTAAAGAAAAAAAAAAACAATAATGTAGGAGACATGTATTGTATTATTAATTGATAAATTAAATAGTAGAGATTTGAAGCCGGGTCTAAATAGATGTATTTAGTTTGGCTATCATTTCAAATAAACAACGTTACCAACTACTAAAATAATGTTTGAATCATTAATATCAACTTTAAAAGCTTTTAGTACAAGTTGGTATCACGTCATTATGTAATTTTGATAGCATAAATCACTAACCTAGTAACGACCCAACCCAGGCCGCGACAACGTGTAACTAGACCGGAATTTGACCGCACAAACCTCTAAAATGATCTACTTAACTGTTTTCGTCAACTACCTAGACTCATATCCTCTAGCCTAAAATGGTTAACTCAAGTTGACTAAATAGTTAAATGGTCTAACTTATATATCATATTAAATCTCAATCAATATCCAATATGAGATTTCACACCTTATAAGATTGTACTAAATAAGTGTAGGTGATGGAAGGACTACACATACTTTGAAACGTTGAAATGGTAAATGAGGACTCGAGTAACTAGAAACTCAACTTGATTAAAGTTTATTTAAAATGTATTAAAAGATGAGAAATTAACACTTAGTCGAGATTTTCAACTTATTTAACTAGTTAAGTTTGAGCAAGACTCACAAGTTCCCAACTCCATTTGCAAAGTTAACTTATCAAAGTTGGTTGCATATTGGTGTCAAAATTGTTGGCTGAGTCTTTTTATTTATCTAAATATTAATAAAAAAAAAAAAGAGAAAATTATACAAGTATTCCTTACGTTCAATATTTTACAATATTTTGTTCCTGTTATTTAATAATTAGATTTTTTTTTTTTATTCCTGCATTTTACTTAATTAGACTAGTTAATTATTCTCTTAACTAAATGTTCAATTATTCCTAAACTATCCTTTGGAAAAGAGCATTAGTGAAGCAGGCAATCAGCCTTAGCCAAACTATGGAGAATTCACCTCCGTCAACCAACCTGTTAAGAATCTGGGTCTAACTCACATGAAAACCCAAGTTGACAGGTGATGATTGCTCAGCCTTATAAATCTCATTAAGACCCTTCTCCTTTCCGATGTGGGATTCTTTCACAACCTCTGGTTGATCCATGACCAACAGGCAATCGATATCAACTCAGAGTATCATGGAGGCCAAAGATGCAAGAAACGGTGGCTAGAAGTCAAAGAAAGCATCGGGTTGTGATATTGGGCCGCAGGTCAGTTGCAGTTTTTGACGCCATTATCGGCCATTCCGGTGGTTGGATGACAGATTTGAAGGCATATTTGGACTCCTTGTTTCAATAACGACATTTTGATATGATTATCGGTTGGTTTCGTGGCTTTTTTGGCGACCAAGGCAAAATGAGGTCCAGATTTTTTTTTAGCAATTTCTGCCAAACCGTGCTTAGTTTGTCAAAACTAAGTCATATTTGGACTCATAGAGGTAAGACTATTCTAATGGGTATATTTTTTTTTGATGTTTTTCATGGTTGGTTATAATGGGTATATTCAGAAGTGATACAGAAATGTGAAGAACGTGGAGAATGGAAAATGGTGATTTAGGAATAACTGAACTTTTATTTAACAAAAATTGGCTAGTTTAATTAAGTAATATAGAGATAAAAAAAAAAAGTCCGATTTTTAAATATCATGAACAAATAGTATAATACGTCAAACAACATGTCATTTTTTTTTTTAAGAGTGGGATCTTTTAATTTCGATTTGAATGGAGTGTATTTCTTCAAAATCTATTTGTATTTCTAAAAGACTGAGGCTTGATAGCCAATAATAAAATTTCATTTTTTTTTGGGGAAAAATATGTTTTAAATCTGTTTATATTGGATCTTCACATTCAATAAATAAATAAATTACAGATAAAATTTAAACATAAATTTATTGGAGAAAATAAATAAATAAGACAATTTTATTATACTAAACAAGAAATAACGAAAAATATAATTGATTAGAATTATGAGATTATAAATCAGGATAAGTGATACGTTGGGTGTGAAATTGGAAATAGAATAAAAATAATGGGGTTGAGATGTAATAACACCATCCAACAAAAGAGATGTGATTGGTTGTTGGTTCGTACATATAACAGAGGCCAACTGGACAATATTGCAGTTACAATACACGTGCTTTTGCCCCTTCTATTGGTAGTGTGGCCTTTTCATGAGATCATACCATTTTCCATTGCTCTCTATTTTCGCACTACTCACGATCACGCCGACTTTACATTTTTCTTCCTGCTTTCTTTTTTTTTTTTTTGTGAGTTTTGAATTTTTTTTACTAGTGAGTTTGAATCTGAATTTGTTCAGTTGCACTATTCTGAATATCTTGATTTTTATTATTTCAACTATTATACTATATTGAAGTATCTTGAGTTCGAAATGAACTTGAATATGAGTTGGGTGAGCATCATTTGATAATTATCAAATACCGGAAGTTTTTATCCAAAATTTGGTTTTGGATAGCCAATTTTATTGTAATTTGTCAAATTCGGTAATCGGCATATCAAAATTTGATAATTCGGTTAATCGATAGTCGGTAAACTCAGTTACCAAACATTATTATCGAATACTTTTACTTTAATTGTTTATATGATAAATGAATTGACGATATTTAAGACACTTATTACCAAATATTATTAGTACCGAGTGAAGCGTACGAAAGCAAAGAAAATATGTGTTCTGTCAACTCTATTAAATCCTTCAATAGATTCTTTGTATAAGAGTCACTTTCATATATATATATATATATAGTTTTTCTCTCTTTTTGATTAATGAAATATCTCTTATGTTTTTTCTCAAAAGTGAAAAAAAATTGACAGAGTTGCATAAATATATTGCCTCTAGAAATTTAATACAACAACTACATGCTTTGAAAATAACATTACCCCTTTTTATATTTTCTTTCTTTCTTTATTTTTTTTTTCAATGTTGATATATGAAAAGGTCTATTAAGTTTTGCATGACCCTCTCCCATGGCAGAACCTTTTTCATTTCTGGAAGCCTTGTTCTAGGTGAAGGGTCATGTTTTAATTTGGTTGTAATTGCGTCCTATTAATAGCTATTGGTTCAAGTTATAAAAGGTATTTTTAGTAGGAGTGGGCATAATAAACCACAAAACGCAATCGAATCGAAAATTAGTTAATTAAGTGGTTCAATTCGGTTTGCGGTGTTGGAAGTGTAAAAACCGATTGATTCGGTTTGGTGTTCGGTTCTGGATGTCTAAGAACCGAACTAAAAATTGAACCAAACCGAACATTCCTATATACATAATTCCAAAAATTATATTAAAATCATCAACCATTTGGTCATTTTTTTATTTAATACAGTATTAACTTTATGAAAATAATTGTATTATTGATCTTCAAATATTCAATTCACATAACTAATTAACCAACATTATATAGTAATTGAATTTCAATCCCAATACCAGAGGTTTTGTTTTATTTTATGCACTTTGTTGATTTATGTAAAATTTTTATTTCATACACCATGTTGATTTACGGAAAATTTAGATTATTTGCGTAGGTCATTCAATAATAAACTAAAGGCGAATTAATACTTAACAGTCACTTTAAACTTCATAAATAATTATTAGTCTTCTAAATTAAATTAAATATTTTTGTTGAAAGGAAGTGAACTAACGATACACATTTCTCACCGAAAACCATAGGTTTTGAGTTCCATCCCATTAACTCAAAAAATAAAAATTTTTTACTATAAATAAAAATAAAGTATATTATATATTGTTGTTGTTAACAAAATTTATATAATAATTTAAAATTTTTCATTTTGTATTGGAAGTCGCATATCATATGCATTGGCCGCTAGTAGCAGAAATTGGGAGACTAGTGGGGACATCGGCCGCTCGAAGTCAAACTTTTTCTTCAAATTTAGTCTAATATTTAAAAGAAATTACTATATTTTAACTTTAAAAATAGCGATTTTTCAATTTCGTCCCTTCAGTTTCTCTTTTTTTTTTTCTAAAAATTTTTTTAGCCCCGTTTCGGATTTTCCAGGCACTGCTCCCTACCAACAAGTTATGCTTGGTGCGTAATTTGTAAATATTATTACCTTACCATAATTTATACTCACTCACCCAAAATAAATGTCTCGTTTATATTTTTCTAGTGTTTAAAAATTATTTAATACAATGTAATTATAATAAATTATTCAGTAAGTTGACTATACTACATTTATAAGAAGTTAAAAATTATTATATTTTTATATATTATATAATTTAATCGCCGTATTTTTAATATTATATTTTTAGTTCCTAAATTTTTTTTATTTCATTTTTTAGTTCCTTTATAATTTTGTACAATGAGAAAAAAATAAATACCCACATTTAAATTATCTTATTAGAGAAACTAATAAATATATGTGTTCATAAAAGCCCATTGAGTGAATTATTACATTTTAGTTATAAAAATATTAAATTCTTTAATCCATCTGCTGTAATATATTCAATATTTAGTACCTTACTTTTTAGTCTCTAAAAGAATAAAAAATTAAATGAAAATATAGGATATGTATTAAAAAATATAATATTAAAAATATAAAAATTAAATATATAAAATATAAAAATAAAGAGATTAAATGATAATTATTTTTTAAAAAAATTATGAATTATAATGGGAAAAAAATTACGTTTTTTGATAAAATTCATAAAACGTATAGGTAGGTAATGAGACACATATTGAGATGGAAGGGAGTGAATACTATTAACTACTTAAATTAACTATAACTTACAAAATTAGTCGCACATTTAATACTTAACAAGAAACTCCACATGTCTTCATAAAAGAAACTCCAAATTCAATCCGCTATTTAATTTACAATACTTTATTGTTTCATAGACCAGTTAAAAAATATCTACCAGAACCAGTTCCATCCATTATTTTGAAGTAAGGTAATAGTATAGTATAATATTAGACTAGACCGCCTTTATCTGTTTGTATATAAATATGCTTAAACTGCACAATCTCTTCGACACATAACAGAACAGACTACACAAATGGCTTCTTTTCTATGGTGTGTCTGTTTAAGTTTCTTTATTCTGGCTTCTGTAAGTATGGCCGCTGCCCCAAGACAGCCAATTGATGTTCCTTTTGGCCGTAACTATGTACCCACTTGGGCTTTTGATCATATCAAGTACTTTAATGGAGGTTCAGAGATTCAGCTCACGCTAGACAAATACACAGGTACAAACAATAATTAACGATTGATCTTTAATTAATTTCTATTGTTCAGCTACATTTTTTTACCCATTTCTCAAATTAATCTTTTGTTTTTTAAAGGTACTGGCTTTCAATCCAAAGGCTCATACTTGTTTGGTCACTTTAGTATGCACATAAAAATGGTTCCAGGGGATTCAGCTGGAACTGTGACTGCTTTCTATTTATCTTCACAAAACAATGAACATGATGAAATAGATTTTGAGTTCTTGGGAAACAGAACTGGGCAGCCTTACATTTTGCAAACTAATGTATTTACTGGAGGAAAAGGTGATAGAGAGCAGAGAATTTATTTGTGGTTTGATCCTGCAGCCGCATATCACACTTACTCTATCCTATGGAACATGTATCAGATTGTGTAAGTTGTAATTTGTAAATTTCCTCTTTTTTTTTTTTTCGGTCAATTTATAATCATATTTCTTAAGAAGCCATTGATTAATGGATTTTTTTCGTTCAGATTCTTTGTTGATGATGTGCCAATTAGAGTATTCAAGAACTGCAAAGATTTAGGTGTAAGGTTCCCATTTAATCAACCAATGAAACTCTACTCAAGCCTGTGGAATGCAGATGACTGGGCAACAAGGGGAGGTTTGGAGAAAACAGATTGGTCAAAAGCTCCATTTGTAGCCTCTTACAGAGGTTTCCACATAGATGGTTGCGAAGCATCGGTGAATGCGAAATTCTGCGATACACAAGGCAAGCGTTGGTGGGATCAAAGAGAGTTCCAAGACCTTGATGCTGCACAATACCGAAGACTGCTTTGGGTTCGCCAGAAGTATACTATTTACAATTACTGTACTGATCGCGCCCGATTCCCAACAATGGCTCCAGAATGCAAGCGCGATCGCGATGTTTAAATGCTACAACAACAACAACAATTAAGCCTTAATACGTGTGATTTCAATTAGTGTTCTTCATTGATGATGTTACTATATTATAGCAATAGTGCTGCTGGTATTTGCTTTGTATGGTACTAAAGTGTTTGTATTGAAATGGTGTGGAATACAGGGAAATGTGACATTATTTATTTTACTTACCAGATCTAATACATGTGTTTTGGTAAACTTGATTTATTTACCTGTGTTTTAGAGTTTTAAATGTGTGGATTTTTAGCTTTAAATTGCACACTAATCTCTATGCGCATACGCATGTGCTCTTGGGCGAGTTGCACTAGAAAACAATAATACAAATTTCAAGGACTGTCTATAAAGGGAAAAACCACAACAAGAGGAGCATGTGAAGCTACAGCTGAAGTCATTGAACTGCATAAAAGATGAATCAACAAATTATGTTTAGTAATAATAATATTATAACAGCAATCTGATATATAATAAAGAAAGAGGCAGGGTGACGGAAGAAGGAAAGCAGTAGAGCAATAGAAAAATAGCAGAATCAAAGATAAGGCAGGATTATGTGGCACCCTGAAAACGAAAGATCTAATACTATAAGAGATAAAAGTGTAAGCCCAAAAAGGAGAAGTCGTCAATGTTTAATTTAGTCAGTAGATATGGCGTACAAGTGGGGATACGTTTTGTTTTGGGCAATATCAACTTCAAGAAATGGCATTAGATTTGGTCAGCATGTAAAGACAAGTTTGAAGAAATTATCATGTTCTTGAAGCTCTACTCTTATCAAAAATTACAAAACCTACTTGTAGTTTCAATGTCGGGTCAATACATAAGTGTATGTATATAATTCTCACAGCCACCAAATACCAATTATGTCTGCTTCGTAAGTTTATACATCCCATCTTTTAATGTTTCCAATGAATTTTTTTTGTCACCGACAAGACGAATGGAGAGGGGTAATATGTACTATTTCCATTAACGAAAGAAAATACATAAAAGGAAAAAAAATTAACGAAATAAAGATGAAAAAAAAAATATACAATTAGAGTCAAGAATGGGATTGTTAACAAGGCAGGCCATTTAGAGACACTCAAGACTCAGTTCATTTGTTGTCCAGTTTACTCATAATCACAAGTATGCTCAAGAAACAAATATTGTTAAAAATATATAAAAATCCCTATCAACATAATATAGGCTTAAGGTAGTCTAGATGCTGATATAAACCCATGTTCAAGCAAATCCTCTTCAAGCTAAATTCAAGCTCACTGGAGATCAGCTCGCTTCAAGGAGAATCGCAACGTTCATAATTATCATGCCAACCCCATGTTATACATCATTCTGCAAATACTTCTGTAAAAGCTAGGTTCCCTAACATCTCATTGCATCCTAACACAAAAAAGGGTGAACCCAAAGAATTGCTCCGGTCTTGATCAAAAGTAAGGATATATATATATCATGGGACTGCTGTAGGTGAAAAATGGAGATGCTTACATGATAGAATGAAGACCAATTCCTGACAACTAAGATGCATAACTAAATATTAAGAATTTTAAAAAATAAAACCCCTGCAACGCGCGCATAAAATACAAGAAGGATTTTCTACATCTAATACATCCTCATACTATGTCAAGAACTCCAGTTATCTTTCCTAAAAACTAAGCTAATTCGTAAACATAAACAAATAAAATGGATATTTATTATTTTCTATATTTACAAGTTATAAATGATAAAAGAAGTAAAAAATAAGAACTATGCAACAGGGCAGTTCTGAGTTCTAACATAAGATCATTAATCAAAGCGGGACCCAGAACTCTTTCATAAAAAATAAAAAGAAAGCAGACTCATAGAAGGTGCAATTACTGCAACGCAAAACTTTTAAGCGAGTTTCAGAAACAAACCCTGAAGGTCAATTCTGTCTCATGAAAATCATTACCTTTTTTTTTTTGGGGGGTAGCAAGAAAATTCACAAGATTAAGAAATAATTTGTAGCATATCACTAATCTGTGCGAGTAATTAAGATATTCGTACAACCACCTTGTTCTTCTTGCCTGCAGATAAAAGTAGAACTTTCCCATCCACGATATCTTCAGCCTCAATTCTCTTACTTTCATTATCAACTCTGCTGTTGTTCAAGTAAAGACCCCCCTGCTTCAACATGCGGCGAGCAGCTGATTTGCTTTCAAGCAAGCCAGAAGAAACCGACAGGTCAACAATGGAAATATTTAGGACCTGGTCAGAGGCCAAAGTGCAGGAAGGAACGTCCTCAGCAATGCCCTCAATGGTTTTCCAGTCCAGCTTGGTCTCAGCTCCAGGTCTTAATGCTTCAGTGGCCTTGAGAGCTTCCCTGAGTCCATCTTCGCCATGAACAAAACGTGTAACTTCTTCAGCAAGCCTACGTTGAGCAGTGTTCGGCACATAACCAGGTTTTTTCATTTCCCTCCCCAACTCATCAATCTCATCCAATTCCAAGAAAGTAAGAATCTTGAGAAACCGAATAACATCAGAATCAGCCACAGAGAAGAAGTACTGATAAAACTTATAAGGAGATAAAAAGGATGGAGAAAGCCAAATAGCACCATCCTCTGACTTGCCAAATTTGGTGCCATCACTCTTCAGTAGAAGAGGAAATGTCAAACCATAGGCCTCAGTTCCACTATCTGGCTGCAGAATTTTTCGAATAAGCTCAGTCCCAGCAGTTATATTACCCCATTGATCACTCCCTCCAATCTGAACATTAACACCCTCATTTTCAAAAAGGTAAAGGAAGTCATAACCTTGCAAAAGCTGGTAAGTGAACTCAGTATAACTCATTCCTTGTTCAGATTCAAGCCTCTTCTTTACACTCTCCTTAGACATCATAGCACCCACTCGAGCATATTTTCCTACTTGTTTCAAAAAATCTAATAACCTTACCTCTTTCCACCAATCATAATTATTCAAAATTACAATTGGGTTATTCAAATTCATATTCATATTACAAATTCTAGTTAAAGTATTACTAATCCCAATTGTGTTCTTTTCCAAAGTATCACCATCAAGCTCTGGTCTTTCCAGGCTTTTACCAGATGGGTCACCAATTCTAGCGGTGGCGCCACCAATTAAGGCGACAGCTTTATGGCCACATCTTTGAAACCAAGAGAGAACAATTATACCAAGAAGGTTACCCAAATGCAAGCTCTCAGCTGTCGGGTCAAAACCACAATAAACCCTAAGATTGGCATTAGAAGTAGAAGAAATTGACCTGAGATTATCGCTAGTAAGAGATTCAAGCAATCCCCTTTCTTCTAGAATATCAACGACGTTGGGGCGACGAGTTGCTTCCTGGATTTGAGCTGTGGAGGCTTGTTGAGTAGCTGAATGTAAACATCTAAGAGGGGGAAGAGAGGAGAAGAAGATGGGATTCTTTTTCAGGAGATTTGGGTTTAAGGAGACTGGTAATTTATTAGAAAGAGAAAGAGAAAAGGGAAATGAGAGCAATTTGAAATGAAATTGCGAAGAACAAAGGACGGTCCTTGCAGCAGCAGCCGCAGTTGCCATCGAAGATGGGTTGCTTAAGCTGCTGCTGATGTTTCAGTGTATTTCTGATTAGGCTTGCGCAACTGCGCACCGCGCCCGATTGCTATCCACCACAACCTATCAAAATTTGCCTCACAATATACCAGTTTTTTAGAAGGAAATTTTATTATTATTATTATTATTATTATTATTAAATTTTCTAAAACATGATTTAATTCTTTTTTTTTTTGAATATATTTAATTCTTTACGTTTAAAAATAAATGATCTTTCTTTTTTTAATTTTTTATATGATTTATTCATTTTCTTTAGCTTTTACATTTTCTTCTTCGGTTTGTTTCTTATTTTATTATAGAAGGAAAAAGAATTTTTATCAAATTTATTGAGACATTTAAATAAGGGAATGGTGTGCAAATAATGCATCAACATTCAACAAAAGAAGAAAAAATAATTATTCAAAAGATTGAAGCAATAGGCCAAAAAAAAAAAAGGGAAGAAGATATAGTTACTTAGAAAAAGAAGTATTTACCTAGAAGATTGCCACAAAAAGGCAAAGAAGAAGAAGGAGATTATGATGAAGGATAATAATATGTAATTATTTAATATTTGATCTTTCCTCCATTTCACTCCATTTTGGAGAGAATAAAAAATGGGTAAGAAAACCTAACGCAAATAACTTCCCTTCCTTTCTCATGCATCTTATTGCTATTTTTTATCTAAATGAAAAAAATTGAGGGAATCAAATTTCATTTCCTTTCTCTTCTCCACCCAAACAAACGGATGCTCAAATATTTCATTTTGGCTACTCCCTCCCGTAACACCCTAAATTTTTAAATGTTAATTTTAAATTAAAAATAACTAAGTTAATGATAATTAATAAAGATATTGTAGTTGATTTATTTTAATTAAGCTAGTATTATCAGCAGCAATTGTTTACCACCAAATTATTATTTTACACGACATCAATGGTAATGTGAATAGTAATATAAATAGTAATTTACTATTTCAACAGTAATGTGAATAGTAACGTGGATAATAACAGTAACATAAATAGTAACTATTCATCACCAACTTTAGGTTACTATTTTACTATTTATCATTAAATTCATTCTATAACGTCTCCATGAACAGACTGCACCGATGGATTCGTCATAATTTTCTCATCGTCGTGGTATATTCAGTAATAAAATAATATAAATAATTAATAGTAATAATAATAAAAATATATAAAATAAATAATAATATCAACGACAACCACTACAATACTAATAAAAATCACAACAATGAAATTAACAAGTAAAGAAGTCAACAGAAAAGGTTTGAGTAAAACATGGTGGGCATGAAAAAAATTAACAAAAATTGAATATTGAAGTTAATGGCAGTCAAAGCATGAAAATGTTGGCAAAGAGTTGGAAAACAAATAAACTTAAAGAAAGCCAGCAGACTTTGTTGAAGGAAATTGTGGAAAAATTTTAGAATAAAATAAAAACGTGAGTTGAAAATGTGGGATTCAATAATTAAGAATCAATTATAAAAAGGAGTAAATATAATAGATGGGAGAGGGAAGAACTCTGCATTTTTCTTAAGCAGAAGAAGGAAAAATTTGTAGCTAATTTTCATTTCAAGAGTTTTCTTTAGAAACTGAGGTCGGAAATCAACTCCTGGTATTGCGGTGATCACCTTGGATGTAAGGAACACCTTGGAAGGTTGCTGAAAAGTTGAGTTTCAATCGGGTTACTCATTTAAGTTAAATGGGTCAAAATATTCAAATCAATTTTTCGTCGTCTATTGATTATTATATGAAGAAACGAAGGTTATATTCAGAATCCTAATGTAAAGAGCTTCGATTTGGTATATTCATATGTCAAATTTGGAGCAAAAATTTATATTGAATGAATAGGAAAAAAAGAAGAAGATGGATAATATCCATTTTGGTGCTTCATTTTGTAAGATTTACAGATCGGCTCTTGAAGTTTCTTTAGCTATGCATATTCATCCCTTCATCCTTATTCTTTTTAGGTAATGACCTCTAAACTTATTTTAGCTTCTCATTTTAGTCCAATAACTTATTAAATTAATTAATTTGAGACTATTTTAATAATTAAATATTTTAAGGACCCAAATAAATTACTTGGACCTTAAAAATAATTCTGAAATTACAATAAATTAATTAAATTGATTTAATTATAGTATAAAAATATTTGGAGACTAGATTTTTAATATTTGGATGGAAATAACTAAAAAAGTATAAAATAAAAAGAGGAGATAATTGAGAAAAATAGTTTGGTATTATTTTTCTTGCCAAAATATATATTTATATAACTATAATTAGACTTATTAGTTAATATTTGTGTATTTTATATATAGGAAATAAAAAGAAATTTAAATAATAGTTAAAGAAA
>CATIWJ010296629.1:0-11049 GCA_949640765.1 Croton laevigatus
TTTTCAAAAAAATATTATCAATTTGTTTTTCTCTTTCTCTATTAATTTCCCTCCATTTTATTGAAACTTTAAATGTCATTAATTGTAAAATGCAGTAGAGAGTCACTGTGACTCTCCACAAATAGAGAGTGATAGTCACTCTGTATTTTATTTTTTAGAATATAGAAAGTGGGTTGGAGCCAAAATTTAGGAACTAACTCTCCATTATGTTGAGAATAATATGAATAAAGAGTGGATTGTGGATGCTCTTACAATCATCACAACTAGGAAGCTGTTTAATATCAAAGTGCCACTTTAATAATTTTTCATTTCTAGAGTGGCCAGATATTCATCCTTGCCTTAAAATAACTCCACCCATAACTCTTGTTTTGTTTGTTTAGTTTTACAAATAATTTCAGACGAAATTTGAATGAGTCGAGTTACTCTAACGCACTTCAATTCATTTAGAGGGATACTTCAAATTTGATATTGTTATTTTTTTTTTTTTTTGAAAGACAATTTGATATTGTTTTTTTTAATACTATTTTATTTAAAAAATCAGAGATGTTACTTGAATTGCTAACACACAATTAATTATAAAAGAAGGGCAATTTGGTGATTTTCCTTTTTTTTTTTTTAAAAAAATTTGTTTGAAACTTTTCCATAAAATTCTATACAAAATCATTATATTTTTCTTTATATAAACACAATAAAGGAGTAATATTTCGTATAAAAAATTTTAAAAATTGAGTCCCGTTATTATTATTTTTTTCAAAGTATAAACTTAAATTACAACTAGTTCCCAAAAAAATGTGAATTTTGCCTTTGTATCCTCTACCGTTAGCCCCTTAGCCTATCTATCTTGTAACCGTTTCGCCTACAAAACCAATCCACTAGCGCTCCCTCTATGCTTTTCTGTTGGGTTAAACCCTAAACTGAACCCACCAACGCCGTTGACAAAAATTCTGCACATCAGAGAGCTGCCATGAATAATTCTTCGCTCCTTACTTCTCCATCTTCCTCTACCCAGCCCCTTCTCTGTCCTCTCCGTCTGACCATCCCATCAACGGCAAATTCACGACGCCGTTTCAGAGTTTCTTTCACTCGGTGCTCCTCCGATAAATCAACTACTGATGATTCTACGTCGTCTTCGCCTTCTTCTTCGACTAGTTCCGTTGTTTTTGGTGGAAAGCGAGAATTGATTGGAATACAGCCTTTAGTGGCTAATCTGTCACCGCCAGTGAGATTAGCGAGCTCTGCGATTGTTCTTGCTGGTGCTTTGGCTGCTGGTTATGGATTAGGGTTCAGGTTTGGTAAGTCCCTGAATTTGGCGTTGGGTGGTGCAGTTGCCATGGGAGGTGCCGGTGCTGCTGCTGTTTATGCTATCAATTCATGCGTACCGGAAGTTGCTGCTACTGATTTACATAACTATGTGGCTGCCTTGGATGATCCCAAAGCTGTTAAGAAGGAGGATATCCAACAAATTGCCAAAAGGTCTTTATTTTAATCCATTTCTTTAATTTTGAAATGGACATTATTTTACTAGCTGTTTGTTTGATGTCTCAGATATGGTGTAAGCAAGCAGGACGAGGCATTCAATGCTGAACTTTGCGATTTGTACTGTAGGTGAGTTAAATGAAATGCCATTTATGTAATTAATTTATATATTTTCATTCCCATAAAATAAAATGGTTATGCGGTGCCTAGATTTGTAACATCCGTACTCCCTCCTGGAGGTGAAGATCTAAAAGGGGATGAAGTTGAAATAATATCCGGTTTCAAAAATGCATTGGGCATAGATGACCCTGATGCTGCTAGTATGCATGTGGAGGTAAACTGTTACTATTCTTATGCCTTCTGAAATAATTTTAATCCCTGTATTTAAGTGGCTTCATTCTTATATTCATTTCACTTGTTTGGTAGATTGGTAGGCGGATTTTCAGGCAAAGACTTGAAACTGGAGATCGTGATGGTGATGTAGAGCAGCGTCGGGTATGCCATTTGTAATCTGACCTTAAGTGGGGGTATGTAATTTAGGCATGAAATGGAGCTTGACCATTACTACTGATCCTCCAGTGCAGGCATTCCAGAAGTTGATCTATGTATCAACCCTGGTTTTTGGAGAAGCATCATCATTTCTTTTACCTTGGAAGCGTGTTTTCAAAGTTACTGATTCACAGGTACTTATGCATGTGCTGTACGTTCACCTCTAACTGTCTTTTTTTTTTTTTTTTTTTCTGGTGGACTTGTCATTGATCTTTAAACCTATTTATTTGTTTTCCCAATTCTGGTTTTGCTAGATTGAGATTGCTGTCCGAGATAATGCTCAAAGGTTATATGCTTCAAAGCTAAAATCAGTTACTAGAGGTAAATAGATATTTTTATTGGTTTTTTGTGTTTATTAATTGAACCAAGTATGTTTTTAAGCTTCCAATACCGTGTTCCGTGAATAGTCTACTTGTGGACATGAGATGTGTACGCATGTGGCAAGGAGTGCTAATAGTTGCTCCACTATTAAAATACTGTTGTTGTGTGTCAACGTAACTGTTGATCAACCCTTATTGGGTGAATAGCTTTGTCTGTCAAGTTAATGTACTATTTTTTTAGGTTTATTAATATATTAGCAATTTCAGTGGAGAATGCTTGCTGATTACTTAAGCATATTGATATGAATTCCTTGGGATGGACAACAAGCAATTCAATTTGCAATTTAGTTCTTATTTTTTATTGCTGTAATTGAATGCTGACATTTTTGACTAAGGCTATGTTGTTATTGTTGTATAAATATGCTTTTGATTTTTTTTTTAATTATGTTTTCCAAGTAATTTTAATGGATGGGTTGAAATTTTTCTCTTCTACGACACCAGAACTTGTTCACGTGGGGTTTTGACTAAAATCTTTTTTCCTTTAAACTAGATGTTGATGCAGAGGTTCTTGTTAGTCTCAGGCAAGCGCAGCTCCAGTATCGACTATCTGATGAGGTCCCTTCCTCACAACTTATTCCTTTATTTTGATGGGCTTTTTTTGTTTTGGTTCATTGGCAGTTCTTTACATGAATATGTGTTTCATGCAGCTTGCTGAGGACTTGTTTAGGCAGCAGACAAGAAAAGTAGTTGAGGAAAATATATCAGCAGCATTGGATATTTTGAAGTCTAGGACTAGAGGCGTGTATGGATCTGTATCACTTTACTTAAGTTCAGCTTTGTTTCATTGGCGATTGATTTTTCAAGAATATATTTCCTTAATGTGATTGACTTTTTTTTTTCGATAATCTTCTTTATTGGAATGCATATTAATTTGGGCCAGTACGGCTGTTGTGCAAGTGGTGGAAGAGCTTGAAAAGATATTGGCATTCAACAGTAGACTTGTTTCATTGAAGAACCACGCTGATTCGGCTTCCTTTGCTCGTGGGGTTGGTCCAGTTTCATTACTAGGTAAGAATGCGGACACTTGCCTTTCTATGTTTCTTGAATGGAAATCTTGGCATCTCTAAACCATAAGCTGATACTATTGAAATTTTGTGGCCTAGGTGGTGAGTATGATAATGAGAGAAAGATGGATGATTTGAAGCTCCTTTATAGAGTTTTTATCACAGATGCTTTATCTAGTGGTCGGATGGAAGAAAATAAGGTAAACAATCTTAAATATGTCTTTACATTCTCAAAATTATCTTTCTTGTTACTGCATGCATGCTTCTTGAGTAGCAGTGTTTAATGATTGGAGAATAATATGAGAGCACTAGTTGCATGATTTAAATTTTAGTTGTGGCTGTTTCATTGCTGAAGATTTGTTCTCTGCCGATGGCCTATGATGAACCTTTTTAAGAAAAAAATAAAAAACTTGGACTTAATGATTGGAGAATAATATGAGAGCACTAGTTGCAAGATTTCAAATTTTAGTTGTGGCTGTTTCATCGCTGAAGATTTGTTCTGTGCCTATGGCCTATGATGAACCTTTTTAAGAAAATAATAAAAATTGCAACATTACTCGACCATGTACAAATGAATTCTTGTTAAAAAGTACATATTTTTCTGTAGTTCTGAGATCTAAACAAGTGCTAATCGAATAGTAATCTTGTATGCTTGAATAACAATTATCTAATTTTAACTTAAAATTGTTTAAATCTCTATTTAACTGTTTCTCTCAAGATATGATGATGTGTACAAAGCAATACATAGAGTAAATCCAAGAGAATGAATCGAGGAGAAGCCATTTGTATTAGTGAAATAATAGATAGCTGCTGTACAATGAAGGAATTTAAAGAACAAAGCAATGAAGATAAATGAGTGATACAAACAACCCCCCAGGACAAGCCAGTGCAGAATAGTCTGCCCAAACGAATTAACTATTAGGATACTTTTCTCCCCTCATATGATCCTATAAATACAGTTACTATTCACTGATCTGCTGAGGTGTTCTTTGATTCTTGACCCCCAATCTTGCCTCTATCAATTTGATACCTTCTAGAGTATGCCAGGTTATTTCTTGGTCTTGGGCAGATGTTGCTATCAACTCTCCAAATTTAAACAAAAAGTTTATGATTCCATCAGATTTTTATGGAAGGAAAATGGAGCATCCTCTCTCTCTATTAGTTGGATAATTAAAAAATAATGGAAAGGGAAAAAAAAGAGAAATTGGGAAGTAAAATGAAAAGAGCTGAAATTATGATGGATTGTTCGTACCAATATGATTTGTCACAGTAACAGCTGATTCTCCTCTGCATTCACAATTCTCTCTGCTGTCACTGAAAAATATCGTATTACCACTGTTCGAACCTTTATGAAATGGCTCATGTAGAATTTATGGGCCGTTATTTAAAACTCTGTTACCTTGCAAAAGGAGTGGGGAAATAGAGGAGTGAGCAAGTAAATCTCCAAGTTTGGCCTAGGTCTAAATTGAGCTAATTACTGCTCATCAGATTTTAGGGGATTCTCTTAATAATTTGTTATAACTGAATATGTAAATGGCTTCCGATGAGTTCAAGCTTAATGATAGTACTTGTCATTGTTGAGTTCCTTTTCTCTTTTTCTGCTTGCAGAACTGTTCATGTATTATGAGTTTATAACCCTTTCAATATTTTCTTTTGTAGATTGCAGCATTGAATCATTTGAGGAATATATTTGGTTTAGGGAAAAGGGAAGCAGAAGCAATTTCACTTGATGTTACCTCAAAGGCATATCGAAAACGACTTTCACAGGCTGTTTCCACTGGTGATTTGGATTCAGCGGGGAGCAAAGCTGCCTTCCTGCAATATCTTTGTGAAGAATTGCACTTTGATCCGCTGAAGGCTGCTGAGATACATGAAGGTATTGAATAATGTGAAGTAATAACCATTAACTAATAATGTCGAGGCCTTTTTCCATGTCTGGAATTTCTTTTTTGGTTGGATCAGAATGTCCTTATGTATCCTGATTAAGGTCTAGTACTATTTTCACTGAATTATGTCTTGTTTTCAATTCTCTTTTTACTTCAAGAAATTTACCGGCAAAAGCTCCAGCAATGTTTGTCTGATGGGGAGCTGAGTGAAGAGGATGTTGCGGCTCTGAACCGCTTGCGGGTCATGCTTTGCATTCCTCAGCAAACTATCGATGCAGCTCACTCTGATATCTGTGGCAGTCTATTTGAGAAGGTAAGGTGTCATTTTGTTTATGAATTTTGATCTTCTTTTACTTGGGAACTTGAGTAAGAGTGGGCTCCATTTATCAGGCTAATCACACTGTTTAATATTTCAAAATAGATTGTAGTACAGAAATGTATAACGCACTGGAAATATTCATAATGATATTCTTTTCCCACTTTTATCTTTCCAAAGGGGAGATCATACTTGCCCTTGAAATTAGTGGCAATAACCCAAGTAAAGCTATTGATTTTGCTGCTTTTATGGTTTAATAACTTTAGCCAATGATAATTTCTCTAATGTTATGGCCATATTTTGAGCACTTGTCCTGGTTTTTGACTTTGTATTATTGTTTTTCAATTGCTTGCCTGAATTCAGGACTTCTTTTGGAATTTAATATTCGATTTAGTTGTTAACTTATAGCTTGATGGGAGCTCTGATTCTTTTTGTGTTACTGTTTTTTCTGTTCTTTCTCTCTTTTATTCAATAATTTGGGGAAAATTACTGCTTTATCCTGAAAGTAAAAATATGAAATGCTTGTTTGTCTGAGTGGCTGACACAAGTGCTCCTGTTGGTGACCTTTCTCAGGTGGTAAAGCAAGCAATTGCTTCAGGTGTTGATGGTTATGATCCTGATGTTAAGATGGCAGTAAGGAAGGCAGCTCATGGTTTGCGATTAACACAAGAAGCTGCCATTACTATTGCTGGCAAAGCAGTGAGTATACATTCTGATAGTCTGTACAAGTGTTATATGCCAAAAACAAAACATGTTACATACCAAAAACAAGAGATATTGACATTTTCTCTGATCCTGCAATATTTTGTATGCTTTACAGGTCCGAAAGATTTTCATCAATTATATAAAGAGAGCACGGACTTCTGACAATCGTACAGAGGCTGCAAAAGAACTAAAGAAAATGATTGCTTTTAATAAATTGGTTGTGACCGAGTTGGTGGCTGACATAAAAGGGGAATCTTCTGATACTAAACCAGAAGAGACTACAAAGGAGGAAGACCAGCAAATTAAGGAGGATGAGGAATGGGATGATGAAGAATGGGAATCGATTGAGACACTACGAAAAATGAAACCTAGTGAGGAGGTTTCTGCTAAGATGCAGAAGCCAGGCCAGACAGAGATAAATCTTAGGGATGATCTTCCTGAAAGAGAACGGAGAGACCTTTATAAGACATACTTGCTATACTGTCTAACTGGAGAAGTGACAAGGATTCCGTTTGGCATCGAAATTACTACCAAAAAGGATGATTCAGAATATCTTTTGCTGAATCAACTTGGGGGGATTCTAGGTTTGACTGCCAAGGAAATTGTGGAAGTTCACAGAGGCCTTGCTGAACAGGCTTTTAGGCAACAAGCTGAGGTGATTTTAGCTGATGGACAACTGACAAAAGACAGGGTTGAGCAGCTCACTGAGGTGCAGAAGCAAGTTGGATTACCTGCAGAATTTGCACAAAAGATAATAAAGAGCATTACGACAACAAAAATGTCTGCTGCCCTTGAAACAGCTGTCCATCGGGGCAGGCTTAACATAAAACAGATTCGAGAACTGAAGGAAGCAAGCATTGATTTGGACAGCATGATATCTGAGAGGTTGAGAGAGAACCTGTTCAAAAAAACTGTGGATGAAATTTTCTCGTCTGGTACTGGAGAGTTTGATGAAGAGGAAGTCTATGAGAAAATCCCTGCAGATCTGAGCATCAATGCTGAGAAGTCAAAACATGTTGTTCATGAGCTAGCTCGGAATAGACTATCAAACTCGCTGATTCAGGCTGTGGCGCTACTAAGGCAGAGAAATCATCAAGGAGTGGTATGGAATTCATATTTTTACTGGTTTAATTATTAGTTCACTTTTGACGTAGAATATAATAGATGTAGAATTTACTCACATGGCCAGGGGAATGAGTAGCTTTTTTCTGCTTTTGTAGGTTTCTACTCTGAATGACTTGCTGGCTTGTGACAAAGCTGTGCCCTCAGAACCATTGACATGGGAAGTACCAGAGGAGCTTGATGATTTATTCGCTATCTACATGAAAAATGATCCACCACAGGAAAAGCTGTCCCGACTGCAGTATCTGCTGGGGATAACCGATTCATCGGCTGCTGCCCTCCGAGAGATGAAAGATAGAGTAGAAGTGAGTTCAGAAGAAGAAAAGTTTGTTTTCTAGCTGCCACAATGTATTTATTTTCTGCCCAAATGAAAGCTTCTGATTGTTGGATAAATGTGACATGAGTTGGTCAAATTTTGGTAGCTGCGTGAGTAGGTCTACTCCATCAAATATGAATTTTAATGTGATTATTTTTTCTGCGTTTAATAATTTGATAATAAAGTGTTCTCTTGAAAGCTACATTTGTGCCCTTCAATTTTCAAATCAAAATTGTCATTTTCGTTTTTTCAATTTTGTTCGCACGGGCATAGTTTGCAAGATTGTTTGACCATTCAGTTTGATTTTTGAAAAAAGATTCAGATTTGATTACCTATTATGAGCAAATATAATTTAAATATAGATTGGTTATTTTTGGTCGGACAAAAACTATTAATGGGAGCTTCAGCGTGCCCCTCACAAAAGTAATATATTTTAAAAGCCCTAAGCTATTGAAAATATAATCAGACGCGCCTTCCGTCCAACAAAAAGCGGAAGGTGCACGTTACGCAAATGGAAGGTGCATTACCACTTGAGAACTGCAATCTAAACTAAAAAAAGACATCGTCCAACAAAAAGCGGAAGGTGCACGTTACGCAAACGGAAGGTGCATTACCACTTGATAACTGCAATCTAAACTAAAAAAAGACATTGTTATCGTTTATGAATCCTAGACAAATGAATTTTAATATTCAATTGGCATTTTCAGTCGAGAAAGATAGAGAGAGAGGAAAGGAAGAGAATCCAAGAAATTTGTTGTGGACCCTTTGTACGATCTCATCCGTTCAATGGTGGTTGTGGTTCGTCGGGATTGAAGGCTGTGGTTCCAGTTGTGCAGTGAGAGGTATGTATTCTACTGTGAATTGAATTAAAAATTTGTGATTCAATTGACTTTGTCTGATTTCACAATGTGTAATTTATTGTTTGTCCATGATTAGGTTTAGAATATTTTATAGAATATTAAAGTCTTTGGGCGGGAATGGACCTAACAAATAAGGATTTTTAAGGTTTCCTATTACTTAAGATGCACTTATGATTATGCTTTTAAACAACATAGACAAATGCTAGTAATTAGCAAAAAGTTTACTTGATTTTGATATGACATTGTATTCAGCTTATGTATTCTAGACTAATTGAAATGTTATGTACTATTTGCTTTGTGTTTATGGTGCATTTGATGATAATAAGTGATATTACTATGTTCTTAGTCATGTTTATGGGGAAAAGTTTGCATGGATCCCTAAGTTTGATTACTATCAGGGTACAGAAGTGTGTATTAGCTCTTTCTTTTTTCTTTTTTTTTTTCATTTAGATAAATTAACTTACCAAAGTCCACTATATTTTAGCAAAGAAATAAGGTATAAAAAGCATTATGGACCATATATAAAGGACAAAGTTACTAACAATTTCAACTTTATATATGATGATGCTTGCTTGGGTATTATTAGGAAGTCAGCTAGCATTGGGGATGAGTTGATTGTCGGATTTTTGCATCCAAAGTATATTACTCTTATAGTATTTGATCATAACCTCTTTGTAACCATTTTAACTGATGCCCCTTGGGTAGATTATAAAGGCAAGCTTAACCATATCACTATCTCAAATAATGTCTTAGTGTATGAGATAGAAGCTAACCATACAGAGCATAGTGAGATGGTGACTATGACTTCGCAATCCTACCTACGTACTGAAACATTGATGAAAGAGATTTAATTGACATCAATGATATATTACCTCTACTACTTGATGGCAACGTCTTAACAGATGATGATGAGGAGGCTTTAGCTGCTAGGGCAAAGGTGACAGAATCTTTTAGACCATCTAAAACCAAAGTAGGGAATGCAAATAAAAAGGACAGTGGTCATAAAGAGGTGGATGCAGATGATGATATATACAGTCCATCATCATCTGAGGTGAGAGTGAGGGTGAGGTTGAGTATAAGGAAGGACATTCTGATTATTACAATAGTGATGATCATGGGAGTTATTATAGTGGTTCAAATGATGAGGCTAATGGTGAGGCACTTAGGAGGCATAACATTTCACCTACTTTTGATCCAACATCCCAAATTTCTCAGTTTTATCTTGGCACGAAATTTGATAATGTTACTGTTGTTAGGTATGCCTTGGTAAAGTATGCTGTCATGGAAAAGCTTGGGATTCATTATGAAAAAAATGAACAAAAAAGGATTAGAGCTACATGTGGACCTAAGTGTCCTTGGCTGTTTTTGCAAGTAACCCAAACCCAAATAAGAATACCCTTAAGTTAGTTATATATAGGCCTCACCATAGATGTTTCACAATCAACAAAGACATTGTTTGCCAGAAGTAAATTCCTAAGTGAGATCTTGAGAAGTAGGATAGTACAATAACCCACCATAACGCTTATGGGGCTGAAGTTTCATTTGAAAACAGATTACAGATTGAATGTCTCAATTTCACGTTGTAGAAAAACTAAAAGTAAGATTCTTAAAGCCATAATAGGTGACTATAAGAAGGAATTTGTAATTTTCCATAGATGCGTAGAGGAGGTCTTAGAAACTAATCTAGAGTCCAGTTGTGTTGTCAAGGCTGTTAAGGATGATGAGAGTGGGAAGAACGACTTTGTTAAGTTTTATGTCTGTTTTGCAGTATGCAAGAAAGGGTGGATGGTAGGTTATAGGAAAGTGATAGGTGTAGATGGTTATTTTCTTGAGGGTGTGTCACGACCCAAAACCGGGGTCGAGACTGACGTGCAACCAGACCGAAGTCTGACTACACAAGCCATTAAAATAATAACTTAAATACCAATATTCTATAAACCATTTGTCACTATAAGAAATTTCTTAATTACAATACAATATTAAACAATATTTACATATCCGGAAATTATTCTAGATTTAAAAAAAAATCTCAATAGTACTAGACAACCTATCAATATCGATGCTCGGCTCAGGAGAAAAGAAATCAAGCATCGCCTTAACCAGCTATTAGAAACCTGCAAAAGAATCTATATAGGTGTGAGCACTTTATATAGATGCTCAATAAATTACATGTGTGGCGGGGGAACCTAACAAAACAAACAATTTCCAGATCAATCAAACAAGCAATACAGCTATGTTGGAAAAAACCTGCAAAATAATTTCAATATCACCCTTATTACTGCCTCCCCTGACCCAATATCATGTATAGCATGATGCCACCCTTATTGCTCCATCAATATCAATATCAATGTCAACATCAATAAAAACAATAGTTCTCCCAGTCAATCCTAACATATTAATATTACTGACACCAATCAATTTTAATCAATTTCAAA